>LPNX011144735.1:69304-79455 GCA_001517045.1 Pseudotsuga menziesii | reverse complement strand
TCCTCTTCAAAAGGGTAATTATGGTTTTTCAATTTACGTAAGCAATACAAAAAAGTTTATGTGCACACAAATGTGTACAAAATGCGATTTAAATATTCAATCATCATTTTCAAAAATTAATAAAAATATATTTTTCCAAAATAAATTTTAAAATATATATACGCTCAAGTGCATTCTATGTAGATCACATTCATATATATATGCGTGTGTGTGCGTGTGTGTAAAATTATACATTTAGCATTAAATTATTTTACACACACAAGCCACTTGTTAATTTTTCCTAAAATTTTAAGGCGAAACATTTCATTAAAAGAAAATTTTACATAATAAATGATATTAGTATTTATTTTAAATATCATTTAAAAGACAAAATAATCTTGATATGGATGTTTTCACAGTGATAAGCCGTTGTGTTGATTTTTTTGAAACCGACATTTCAGGTGGACACTCCACCATCTTCAAAGAATTACACAGAAATTATTCAAAGATACTGAATAAATAGATGATAAAGAATAGAAACGTTAAATTATATTAATAATTATTATTAATATTATTATTAGAGATGTGTGGAGGAATTTATTTTATTTGATGCTTAAGATGTGTGGAGGAATTTATTTTATTTGATGCTTAATTTGAGAATGAGTATAACAAATTTGTTGGGTTTAAAAGAATTAATTAATTAAAAGGGGGTTCAATAGGAATTAAAAAAAATTAAATAAAAAGTGGGAATTAAAGTAATATAGGAGGAATTTATAAAAATGTAGGGAGGCACAATGGAAATAAAAGATTAAGATTTAGGTTTAAAGATTAAAATTAAGATTTAGGTTTAAAAATTGAAGGGCAAGCAAAATACAAAGGGATAAATAAATATGAAGAAAGATTATTAATTTAATAACCAGCGTAGATCCAAATCCTAGGCTCTATCAAGTGCCGAGATGGATCAAATCTCTCGAGGTGCAAACCTCTTCTTAGGTATCCATTGATTTGATTCAAACCAAAAGACACATCTTTTTATTTAAGGTCCACACATAATTTTATTGTTATTAATATTTAATATTATTTATGGCAGACATATAATATTAAATATAATGTTAGGAACGAACATTGCATCATTTCCCCGCACATGGTTTTAATTTTAAAACCATATGCAAGGCCCTCCTACAATCATGGGTTGTTTAGGAGGCCTTGCACATGGTCTTAAAACCATTTGCAAGGCCCTCCTAAACCATGTACAATAAAACCATGGGTTGTTTAGGAGGCCTTGCACATGGTCTTAAAACCATTTGCAAGGCCCTCCTAAACCATGTACAATAAAACCATGGGTTGTTTAGGAGGCCTTGCACATGGTTTAAAAACCATGTGCAAGGACTCCTAAACCATGTACAATAAAACCATGGTTTGTTTAGAATGCATTGCACATGGTTTAAAACCATGTGCAAGGCCAACATTTTTTTGCCAATAATTCAATTTTGTGTTTTTTTTCTTGACCCACATATTTTTTTTACGGATAATTAAATTTTTACTTTTTTATTGTTTTGTTAGGTAGGAAGATTACAACATCTCCCCTTTATTTTGGCCTATTAGAAAATTTATTTTTTATTAATAAAGTAACTTTACGAAAGTGGTATTATTTTTTATTTTGCGTTACAAAATCTCTCCCATAATATTCACTATCACTATTATTTTTTGCCGACATGTTACAAACGTTACATCACGTTACAAGATCTCTTCCATAATATTCACTATCACTATTATTTTTTGCCGACATGTTAGTAACGTTACATCACGTTACAAGATCCCCCCATACTAGGCTGTAGAGCGCCTCTCGGTGCAATAAACCAGCGTAGATCCAAATCCTAGGCTCTATCAAGCGCCGAGATGGATCAAATCTCTAGAGGTGCAAACCTATTTTTAGGTATCCATTGATTTGATTCAAACCAAAAGACACATATTTTTATTTAAGGTCCACATATAATTTTATTATTATTAATATTTAATATTATTTATAGCCGCCATATAATATTTTTTATTTTGTTAGGAACGAACATTGCATCATTTCCCCACACATGGTTTTAAAACCATATCCAAGGCCCTCCTACAATCATGGGTTGTTTAGGAGGCCTTGCACATGGTTTAAAAACCATGTTTAAAACCATGGTTTTATTGTACATGGTTTAGGAGGCTTTGCACATGGTTTAAAAACCATGTGCAAAGCCTCCTAAACCATGTACAATAAAACCATGAGTTGTTTAGAATGTGTTGCACATGGTTTTAAAACCATGTGCAAGGCCAACATTTTTTTGTGTTTTTTTTCTTGACCCACATATTTTTTTACTAATAATTAAATTTTTTCTTTTTTATTGTTTTGTTAGGTAGGAAGATTACAACATCTCCCCCATATTACATTGCTTTTGTGGCCGACATTTATTTTGGCCTATTAGAAAATTTATTTTTTATTAATAAAAATAAATTTACGGATACACGACTGGGTGGGGAAGAAGGATTCGATGCATTCAAGAAGACTGAAGGAGCCGCCGCCATGAACGCTTGGGTGGATCGTCCAGCCAGCGTCTAGGGCGGATCGAGGCAAGGCCCGTTCAGAGTGTAATTTGCGAACTCAGTTTATTTCTGTTATTCAGATCCCATCAGACAAGGTTCACGCTCCCGAAGAGAATGGATCGGCCGACGTGAAGCAAGGCGTTCGTTTTTGCAGGTGCGTAGATCTCCGTCTTCAGGGTTTTTCTTTGCTTACAGGGCCGTGGATCGGCGTTCAGAGCGTTTGCATGCGTTTTGGAGCAGTGGTTTTGGCTCCTGTCTTCTGGTGGTTGTCGCCTTGCTACGATGGCCCCAGATCCAATTAATGAAGATCCTTTGGAAGATTTCAAAGCATTAGTCCGTTCGACAGGACCTAAAGCCAAGCCTTCTCTCTCGTTTAAATTTGTTAAGAAGATGGAGGATATCCCTTCTCTGGAGCTATCTGCAGAGGAGCCTTGCGATCTTTCCCTCCTTCTAGCAGAAAACAGCCTCATTGGAAAGTTTATAGGGTTATGGCCTAGCCCCAAAACGGTGGAGGCATGGGTGGAAGACCGTTGGAAGCCGCTGATGCATGGAACCATTTCTCTGTGTGCAGTAGGCAGGGGTTTTTTTGTCTTCAGCTTCTCGAGGAAAGAGGACCGTGATCTAGTTTTCAGATCTGGACCCTATTTCATGGGGTTGAGGGGGCTGTTCTTAGCCCCCTGGACTCTTGATTTCAATCCTGGAGATGAGATCACCGTAGCCCCTATTTGGGTTAGGCTGCCTCATCTTCCCTTACATCTCTGGGGGAAAGGATCTCTGGAGGAGATTGGAAATAAGCTGGGGCGGTTCCTGGACAGTGTGGAGCCGAAAGGGGATCAATTTACCTGCGCTTGTATTTGTGTTGAGGTTAACCTCGAGAAAGGACTTCCGGAAGCCATTCATCTCTCCCTGGGGGAATGGTGCCATATCCAAGAGCTAGATTACGAGCAGATACCTTTTAAGTGCCTCCGGTGCCATGCTTACAGTCATTTTGCAAAAAGCTGCCCCAAAGCCTCTGAGGATGCGGGACCAGTCAAAGAAGGTGATTTTCAACCAGTAACTAATCGGCGAAGGCAGCCAAGGCGAAAGGAGCCAGCCCAGGCTCCGAAGGCCACTCATTCAGCAGAGGCAACCCTAGAAAATAAAAACAGCTTTGATGTGCTGAAGGAATATGAAGCCCTAGATCCAGAAGAAACAACAGATAAGGAAGATCCCCCGACAGTCGAAATCCTTCCGGATCCTGCCCCCTCAGAATCAGTAGTAGCGAAGGAAATTCAGGCTTCAAATCCTGAACCCTCTACCCCTGCAGGTCTCGCTGTCTCAGTCCCCTCTAGCGGCTCTGTGGAAACTTCTGAACCTGAAGACATTTCAGCCCCGTCTCCACCCCTTACCCGAGGGCGAAAGTCCAATAAAGCGCGCAGAGAAAAGGAGGCGGCCTCCAGCATTTCTTTAGGTTCTCAGAAAAAGCTGGATCCTTTCTTTAAGGGGCTTTCATCCCTCTCGGTTTAATGCTCTGCTTCTGTCTTCTACTTTGCTCACAGTTTGTGAGAATTTACTCTTGTAAGCATTTGTTGTCATTTTCCCGAATTAGCTCTAGATGCAGATGGGATTTGTCTCCCAAGATATTCACAAGAAGGTTGGCAGCACTGTTAGAGGTCACCAACTTTCTTCAGATTTGTAACTTTCGGATTCTGGCTTGCCAGAATGCCGCTTAATGCAACATAACCGTTCTTGTTAAAAAAATAAAATTTTTTTTTACGAAAGTGATATTATTTTTTATTTTGTGTTACAAAATCTCCCCCATAATATTCACTATCACTATTATTTTTTGCGGACATGTTACAAACTTTACATCACGTTACAAGATCTCTCCCATAATATTCACTATCACTATTATTTTTTGCTGACATGTTACAAACATTAGTAACGTTACATCACGTTACAAGATCTCCCCCATACTGGGCTGTAGAGCGCCTCTCGACGCAACAAGATCTCCCCCATAATATTCACTTTCACTATTATTTTTTGCCGACATGTTAATAATGTTACATCACATGACAAGATCTCCCCCATAATATTCACTTTCACTATTATTTTTTACCGACATGTTAGTAACGTTACATCACGTGACAAGATCTCCCCCATACTGGGCTGTAGAGCGCCTCTCGGCGCAATAAAGGTAAATATTATTATAATAAAATGGGGATAAAAGAGTAATAAATAAGAAGAAAGTGGTGATTAATTATAATTAAAAATAAAAATAAAATTATAAAATGTTATTTAAAGACCAAAATACAAATAAGGATTATATATATGTGTGTGTGTTATTTAAATGTCATAATACAGATTCAAGTCATAAAAAATATAAATTAATTTAAAAATGTTAAAAACATATAATAATAAAAAATTAATTATAACATAGGGACGTAAGAAGCAAAGTTATAAGGGTTTGAAAATTTAGAAAATTAGAAAAAATAAGGGGAAGGGGAAATATGTTAAAGAAGGAATGAATAAAGGTTCATAGGGTGAGGTTATAAGGTTTAGAAAAAATAAAAGGGAGGAAGATGACCAAGAGGGTTTATGCACTAGAGGATATATGATGAATTAAAGGTTTTCAGGATTGGCTTAATTTGTAGTTGTCTTTTCGATTATAGTTGTTAGGGTTTTTTCATTCTCCAGGGCTTCCCTAATGAGTTGAGAGGAGTAATGAGAGGGTTGAGCTAGGATTTTGGTTTGATCAAAGCAAATAAGGTGTTTAGAATTGAGAGAGTGCTCTGCAACGACTGATTTGGAAAGGTGGTTATGATTAGTGTCAGTGATGTGCTCTTTAATACGAGTTTGATTAGATCTTCTTCTTTGGCCAATATATGATTTACCACATGAGCAAGGAATGCGATAAATACCAAGGGTAAGACGAGGGTTAGATTTATCTTTAACACTTCTAAATGATTGTATGAGAGATTATGAGGCTTGAAGATCGTTTTGATGTTCTTCTTACTTAAGAGTTTAGAAATGTGGTCAATGAGTGCTTTGATGTAGGGGAGAAAGATTAAATAATACAACGAATGCTTGGGCTTGGGAAGATTAGACTGTGGATGGAGAGTGGAGTGAAAAGCTTTGTTAATTTGTTTAAGAGAGAAACCATTGCTTAGGAAGGCCTTAGTAAGGTGGTACCTTTATTCATTTAGATGTCAGGGGCCATAAACGCATATAGCCCTTATGATTAATGTTTTAAGTATAACTGACGTTTGAGCAGGGTGGTGGTGGGAATGAACGTATAAGTATCTATTAGTGTGGGTCTTCTTTCAAAAAACTTGATGAGAAAGAGAGCCATAAAAAATTCAAGTGACTAAAACGTCAAGAAAAAGGATAGAATTATTTGTTGAATTTCCACAGTGAATTGTATGCAAGGGGAAATACTATTAAGACGATAATGAAAATCATCAAGAGAGGAGCAGCCATGGGGAAAAATGAAGAAAGTGTCATCAATGAAATGAAACCATCATTTTGGTTTCAAGGAGAAATTGTTTAAAGAAAGGGATTCAAAATGTTCCATGAAAAGGTTGGCGACAATCGGAGATAAACAAGATCCCATGGTTATGTCCTCGGTTTGCTCATAGAAAGTATCTATAAAGAAAAATAAGGTAGAGGTAAGGCATGTTCGAATAAGATTGAGAGTTTCAGCATCGACAATGTAGATATAAGTTCAAGGGCTTGAGGTACAATGATTTTAGTGAAAAGAGAAACAACATAAAAAATGACCATAAGGTCATCATCCTTAAGGAAAAGATTTTGGATTTTGTAAATAATGTCAACATGGAATTTAACGAAGGAAGGGGTTAGACCAACAAAAGGGGAAATTTTATCAACTAAAAATCTAAAAATGGAATGGGTAGGGCCTCCTATAGCCCTAACTATAAGTTTGAGGGGCATGTCTTTTTTATGAACCTTTGGTTGGTCGTAAATTTTTGGAAAGGGATTGAGAGGAAGAAGATGTTTGTTTGATTGAGGAGTCTATGGATGACGCTTTGATAACAGAAGAAACTAAAGTAGTAATTTTGGTGAGGAAGACAATATAATTCCCTACAATTTGTTAGTTTATTGCATGTTGAAATTCACAAGGCATATATGATTTTTTAGGGCTTCAATTTAATATATGAGTAAAATATCAAATTTTCATCATCACTTTTGGCCGAAAAAAGTGGCTTGAATAACAATACCTATTGTTACTCAAATTATTCCATGAATTTGACAAAGAACATAATAATGTAATGCATTTATCTTCTTCCTTCATTTTAATACCAATAGAGGTGATTTGACTTACCATACTATTGTATACATTTATATGATGCCTCATTGCATTGTTATCATTGTGGAAATTGAACCCAAGAGATAGAACAATTACACTCACAAAATTGCTAATCAAACATGCAAAATTAACATCAAAGGAGACTGAAATTGGAGCATAACACTAATTTGTATTGAATAAGTGTACAATACCAACCTTGTGAAGTAATAGGTTGCTGCAATATATAATTACATGAGAGATTCGAATGTATAAGGATGCCATTCGAAAAGGTCAAAAAGTAGGCTTACTAAATCTAGTCAAATCCCCCATAGGTGCATAAAGCAGTTTCCAAGTCTACCAAGATGATCACGAATTGGCTAAGTCAAGTAGGCAAGATAATGAGGGATGGAAAGACAAATAATACATGCTTTTATTAGGAGAAAAGGAGGGAGGATGATGTGGGCGAAAAACAAGTCAACTACACCTAGTCTAGCTTTTCCTTTTGCATTAATTCTCAATAAAACAGGCAGCTTTTCAGAAAAAGCAGATATGCGCTTTGGAGGATCTGGAATAAAGCAGACATGCTAAATATGGTTTCCAGGAAGTTTCCCAAGTGCTCTATGACTCAGTTTTAGCAGGTGTTGACGTCTAGGACATGTAGAAGGCAACTAGCATAGAGTGGAATCTAGGAGACTAGGTAATAAGACAAAAATGATTTAATTAATGTCTAAGGTAGGTAACTATGGGTTGATTATTCTAACAATCATCCATCTTAAGGTGATGCAACTTCTTTCGAAGAAACAACTTGTTTACGAGGGACTTTGATCAATACAAATTCCCTAGCTTATTCCATAATTTCAATGCATTGTTTTTGCCATATACATTCAACAACATTGAATCTAATAGGAAAATTCAAATTGTACTCCTTTCCCTTCTTTCCATATTATCTTAGTCCTCTTTTGTTGATCCATTAGGTCATGTACATGGATCCACAACAATCCATCTTTCCTGATCAACAAGAATATTGTTCACTTTGAGCTTCCATAACTCAACATTCTGACCGTTAATATTCTCAATCTCGATTCTAAAGATGCTCGTCATTCTCCTTCAATGCATGAATAACCACTACAAAGCTCCCATTGGACCCAAGTTTATCACAGAACCAAGGACCAAGATCTATCAAACAAGTTGAACCCTTAACAACAAAGGCAACCCCCTGAAGCCAATAAACGAGCTTTGATACCACATGTAAGTTTTAAACCCGTGAAGAGAAGAAATGCACATATATTCTTAATCAAAACATATATTAAACAATGACACACACATACTACACATAGATTTACCATGGAAACCCTTAACATGAAAAACCAACAGAACTTAGAGTCGCACCTCTATCTTTGTCATTGTGTGTCTTAACCATTCATGATACAATATTTAGGTATTCTACAACATCCAAAATCCTAATTTGTTAATTCAGATTAAATTTAGATCCCAATCCAGTGATTCCCCCCTACACAACCCACATGCAAAGAATATAACACATACCCAAAAAAAATTGAGCCTGCAACATCTATAGAGAATCATGGAGAATGATGGAGTAAATCCAAAAGCATTTTAACATATAATCTCAAATTTAAAGGTAATACATGCTATCCCATTCTCCTCATTGATGCTAGTCTCTCCCCATTGAGAGCATGGCTATAACTAGGTACCTAATGCACAAGAACAATATAAAAAAGATGGGAGACAAGAGGCTCCCTAAGATTGCTTCAAATTCTGGTGAAAACCACCTATGGATTATGAGAGGTTAGCATAAAGATTCCAAGTCTTGGCTAAATCATTGGGGATTTGAGGAAGAAGTCACTTTTAAGAATAGTGATAATATCAAAATTATTATTACATTTAAATTTAAGGAGTTGTGGTGTGATAAAGAATTAGAGGATAAGTGAAAATTAAGATATTATAAGAATGTGAACAACCCTAATCTATACGATCAAAAGTATCTCTATGTTTTAGCTAGTGTAAAGAAGAAAATCAACATTGCCAAAATAAGAACAAACTCTCATGAGCTCGATAGTGAAACACGGTATTGGAGAATTCCTAAAACGTTGTGGGATGAAAGAATTTTCCATCTTTGTGACAGTAAGAGGGTTGAAGGTAAAAATCACTTGCTCATAAAACGTCCTAGGTACACTCACATTATATCGCAATTTCAAAATATTTGCTACAATATTGACCTTCCTAACATTGTAACTCATCACGACTACAGTGATCTAAGAATGCTTCTCTTAAATATTTTCGAGCACATAAATAAAATTCCAAACAAAAATAAGTGTCTCCTTACCTTTTTTAAGGTCCACTAGACCAAAGTTGGTCTTAGTGGACGTTAATAACCATCTACATCACCATCACGAGGAAATGTTCATGGAGATAATCTCTCATGTGGATTACATTCCATGTTGATGATGGGTAGCATACAAAGAGATTTATACATGGACTTGATTCCTTGGTTCAAGCTCAAGTTATCATGTGGAAACCCTCAACATTAGTGGATGTAGTCAATTTATCTCATAGGCTCAAATGATGGATAATGTCAGAGAAGAATCATCCAAGAGAAACAAGGTTCTCTCCAGTGGAGCTTTCAAGGGAAAAATTAACATGGTTGGAGGTAGGAGTTTCAGAACCAACTAGAGGTAGTCAAGGCCCTCTTGAGTTTCTAATGTATCTTTATTAGTCTCTCTAGTTGGTTAGGGAAACCAAATTAATATATGAGGGACATTTGGAAAAGGTGGTGTTCCTTGCTAGGTGGATTGTTAAACTTGTGGAGGGCCACACCTCTAGAGAGATTGTCTTGGGACTCAAACTAGACCTAGTTAGTGAGAGGGAAACGTTAAAGCCAATTAGTGTTAGGGAAACCACCATGTCCATTTCAAAATAAACAATTGCCAAGGAATTCATTAATCTATTATTTTGGAGTCATCTTGTATGATTAATAATGTTCCCCTTTCTATTTTATTTGGCACTGGTGCTACTGATAATTTTATTTCTTCTTTACCTTTAATAAGATATGGGTTGGTACCCTATAAGCATGATGCCATTTGTTATGTAGAGATCGCATATGGCTTTAACCAATATGTGGGTCCTCTTATTGATAATTGTATTGTATACCTTGGAGATTGTATAACTCATATGAAGCTTTATAGCACATCGCTAGGAACCTATGACTTAATTGTGGGTATGGATTGGTTGGAAAACGACCGAGATTTATTTGATTGCATTGGTAAAAAAATCCATTGCTTAAATGATG
>LPNX011144735.1:10509-69271 GCA_001517045.1 Pseudotsuga menziesii | reverse complement strand
GGGGGGGGGGGGGGGGGGGGGGGTGTAAGATATATGCAACTATCACTATTGATGAGAACAATAGTCCTTCCTTAGAGCTACATTTGATATAATTTGAATTCAGGATGTTTTTCCTATGGAGTTTCTTGACTTTACCGTTATCAGTAAACCAAGAATGGATCCTATATCCAAGACTCCGTATTGAATGACGTCTTTGAAACGTAATGAGCATGGCACTTAGTGAAACGAGCTATTGGATCAAGGAATGATCTTTCCTAGTGTGTATCCATGGGGTGCACCAATGATCTAGTGTCAAGAATAAGGATGACACTCTTCAATTTTGTATTTATTATATATATTTGAACAAAGATGCCACAAAAACATGGATCCAATCCCTTGGATGGA
This sequence comes from Pseudotsuga menziesii, assembly GCA_001517045.1. Taxonomy (NCBI): domain Eukaryota; kingdom Viridiplantae; phylum Streptophyta; class Pinopsida; order Pinales; family Pinaceae; genus Pseudotsuga; species Pseudotsuga menziesii. Next base: position 68,887 of record LPNX011144735.1, on the reverse strand, counting down.
TGACCTATTCAATTAGCTAAGAGGGGCTTTAGTGTTTTCTAAGATTGACTCGCAATATGGGTATCATCAACTCATAATTATGAAGGAATTAATTCATAATGTTGCCTTTAGAACTATATTTTGGAATTATGAATTATGGTAGCACCTTCCAAGTTGACCAACACCTCCACAATGTTGATGAATCTAATGGATAGTTTTTTCCGCAAATATCTAGACCTATTTGTACACATTTATTTGGGTGTCAATCTCATCTACTGTTTCAATGAAAAGGAACACTTGAAAATTGTTTTTCAATGTCTTCAAGACCATAAGATATAAAGAAGAATGTCCAAATGTACTTTCTTTCAATATATATATTCATTAAGTGGAGCATATAGTTAGTGGGGAAGGTATAACAATGGGTCCAAGTAAAATATAGACAACATTGGGTTGGCTAATACCGAGGAATATTTAAGAGGTATGTATTTTTATGGGTTTGACAGGATATTACAATTGATTCATAGATAGATTTTGGAATATTGCTAATCCTGTCAACTCTCTCTAACAAAAGTGAAAAAGGTTCAAGTAGATGGGTGAATGTGAGCTATCATTTGTGGAATTAAAGAAACTTTGCCTTGTGCTCCAATCTTTAAGGTGCTTGATATAGATAAATAATTCTTAGTTTGTGCTAATGCATCAAAAGAAGGCTTAGGTGCAACAATAATGCAAGAAGGGGGTGTTGTAGCATATGTATTCCGTAAACTGAAAAATAATGAAATTGATTACCCTACTCATGATTTGGTATTTGCATCAAATGTGATGGCACTAAAGTTATATAGGCATTACCTTTTTGCGAGATATTGAACTAACCTTGATTATAGCATTGTTCAGAGTATTTTTATGGAAAGGGTCTTCAATGCTTGTCGATGACATTGGACTAAGTTGTTCAATGAATATGAGTTTGGGATTTGTTATATAAAATGATGCCATAAGTCATAGACTTGGAATTCAATCTTTGAATTCCTTAAATCTTGTCATGAAAGACCAAGTCTTAAGTCATTTAAATAATGTTCTTTGATATGAGGAAGTGAGATTTGCTTTGCAAAAAGATAATTATGTAGAAAGTAAATATGGTGGTTACTCTTTGGATTTAGATGAACTCTTATGGTAATTAAGGAGGATGCACATACCAAGGAGTGAGGATATTCGAAAACTGATGTTATCATGAGTTCATTGAGCACCCTATCATGCTCATCTAAGAGTAAAGAAGACACACAAATTTGAAAAGCATATTCTTTTGGACATAAATGAAGAGCGATGCAATTCAATTTGTTACTCAATGCCTTGAATGCCAACAAGTAAAATAAAAATATTGTCATTTGATTGGTCTACTTCAGATGCATGACATCATTGAAAGCAAGTGAAAGGCTATTTATTTAGATTTTATAGTGGGATTACGCATGACCCCCAAAAGACATGATTGTGTCATTGTGGTTGTTGATATGTTAATCAAGAGTGCTAACTTTATTCCTACTAAGAACACATTTGATGTTGTAGTGATTTATTAGTGGTTTCTTAGGGAAATTGTCTAGTTGCGTGGAATAGCTTGAAACTCATCATAGATTGAGTTTCTTGGTTCACCTACCAGTTTTGGCCTTGCCTTCAGTCCTTTTTAGGAACCCAATGGAAATTCTATATTGCTTACCATCCCAAATTGATGGTCAAACATAGAGGGTTAACCAAGCTTGGAATACATGATAAAGATGTATGCAATGAATCAATTATCATAGCTCCATTGGCATGTATCCTTATGAAACTCTATATGGAAGGCCTTGTAAAAAACCTCTAAGCTAAGATTAGTTAGAGGGTCAAGCAAAGTTGGGCCCCAAAATACTGTAAAAGATGGAAGAAAAAATGGCACAAATCAAGATAAGACTTAACGAAGATAAATACCATCAAAAGAGATACAATGGATGCTAGGAGATCAAATTGAAGATGCAAGGAAAATGATGAGGTTTTCATTAAGGTTAGACCTTCAAAAAGTTTTGTTAGATTTGTAAAGGAACAATATTATCATAATGATTCATTGGACCATTTAAAATCATTAAGAAAGTCGGGCATGGTTCTTACTGTCTCAAGCTATCAACCCATTTGAAAAAGATACATGATGTGTTTCACGTTTATATTCTTTGAAAGTATATCCCTAATGCATCTCATATTCTAAATTATGATTATTTGTAGGTTTCCATAGAGGGAACCTTATAGATAGAACCACATGTCATATTGGACCAATAAGTTCATCAACAATGGAACCTACTATTTTAGTAGGTTAAGATCTAATGGGACCAATATAGCTTGGAGTCAAACACTTAGGAAGACAAATATATCATGCATTTAAACTATCATTATATTTTTATATATATAATGATAATTTAAATGCATGATATATTTTATGACTTCGGATCAAAATGTTTTGAAGGGGGAGTATATCTATTGCCCATTGTTTTACCTTGGAGTGCCACATGTGTATATGATGATATAGATATGTATTTGACATTTATGATATGTTGAAACATTGATGATTGGGTGATGTGAAACATTATCACTATTTTGTTGGATTATGTTTGGCTATACATACGTCGCATTAATTATTTTGATAGAATTGTGATTGAATTGTAATATGTAGACTATTGCCTTGCACACCACTGATTGCGAACACAATGGACATGATTATTTTGATTAGGTTTGGCTATATTTATGATATGTTATGCATGGATTATAATGTGGACATTGCGCCATGCACACAATCGAAATGATTATATGAAATTAAGATGTAGCTTGTGTATTAATTAATGTTTAATAGTTGTGATATTGCAAATGGGAAATTGGGACATGGCATCATGATAAGATGATTTACTATATAATATTGAATAATTGTGCTATTGCAAAATGAAAAAATGGAAAATGATATTTCAATAAAATGATTTATTGTGTATTTGAAACAAGTTCATTATCATGTGATATGCTACTAGCACGAGTTGATGGGATAACAATTCAGGGCGAAGGCTAGTGATGATGTATATCTTGTGGGATCCCAAACCCATGAAGGATTACCATCTAGATTTATAACTATCGGTTGAAAACATAATAATACTCTCACAAAACTTATACCAAGTACTATAGACTTGTATGCATTGTGTGAGGCTTGAGAGTCTTTCAAATGCCTGAGTTCATAGAGCCTTGTGAGATGATGAAAGTCGAGTCGAAGTTTAATGCGATGTTGTGACTTTCAAATACTTGTTGTAGTCACCCATGTGAAGAGTTGTAACACCATCCCATGCTGAGAGAATTATAAAAACTAGTCTTAGCATAGGGAACTATGTCATAATGAGTGAAATCATACAAGCATCTAAATTTGAAAACTGGAGGTCATGAATGATAAGAGAGTAGATGAAGATTAGTTGGTGGATGGTTTTTGTTGCTGTTGGTTAACATTCTTATTTGAATATTGTTGACCATGTATGATTTGATAATGTTTGTTTCAAAAACATTCTACGTTATGAAAAGCATGTAGACCAAGATGACTTATTGGTCATCATTACTACATCTAATGAACATACCCATGACATTTAAACAACCATGTTCTCACATGTACATTATTTTATACATATAATTAGATATGTAGATAAGTTTTGAAGTACCAAATAGATGCAATTTGCATGATCATTTGGTGAAATTTGCATGAATGAATGAGGTATATGTTCAATGATTAAGTAAATGAAGCATTCATCTTTTAGTATTACATTAAACAAAAACTAATATCATTGAATGATTGATGCATAACAAATGATTAATTAATATTTAATCAAGGTTAATTATTGTGTCTAGTAATAATTACACGTAAACACTTGGTAGGGATATGAAATTCTTAGAATTAAATAAATAAAATAAAAATTAGAGATAAAAGGGATGAAAGGCATTGATTGGGGTCTTTACACTAATATTTTGATTGTGAAAGGGATCTATCAACTTCTACAACATGATTACTTGGAGTACCGTAGCTTTAAAAGAGACAGATAAAGGGGAAAGAGCATTGTAATGATGAAATTTTATAAATTGGTAGTTTGACATAGAAACTGATATAACTTTGGTGAGAATGAGTTTGATGGCTCTCAACCTTAACCTTAAAAAAAATGGTTAGGTGAAGAGTTTTTTGTCCTCAACTAATTGTTGAATTTCCACTAGAAAACTTATAATTGAGCTTAACAAAACACTATCTTCTCTCATAATGACATTTACTAAGCTTCTCATCATTTTTGTATAAATGTCATAAGTTATTTTTTTTATAAAAACTCACTTACATGGGTAAAAAGAGTACTCAAATAAAATGTTATTTGTTAATATTGAAATTGTTAACTTGGATTTTATATTTTGGATTTAATTTGTGTGCTTGTTTTCTTAAGAAGAAAGCATTTTAAATTACTCCATGAAATAGAAACAAAATTGAAAATCAATAATACTACAAGTATAATTAGAAACTTATATTAATCCTCTTAATGTTAAAGAATTTAGACATTTTCTAATAATCTCAATACTTATATAACATATACCAATGCAATTATCTATTTTCCTTAATTATTTTATAATGATAAATGAAACTTGAGAAAAATAAATTATAAATTAATATAATCTACAAAATTATATTGATTCCTATTACATAAGCATTAACATTGTTAAACAACTTAAACATTTTTTAATAGTTTCAATGTTTATATAAATGCATCAATGTCATTTTCTAGATTATCATATATCATTTTAAATTTATTTATTATGAATTATCATATATCATTTTAAATTTATTTATTATGTATTTTTGTTTGAGTGATTTTAAATTAATTTATTTGGTTGTAATTTGTCTCTAATTTGAATTAATTAATTTTGTTTTATTCTTTGAATTATTTATTATATAATACTTATCTCTAATTTATTTATTTATTTTACTATTTAAAAAAATAATTTGAATTAATTTTTTCTTATATTTTATTTCTAGTTTGAATTAATATATTATATTATAAACACATTAAACCATAGTAAATTAATTCAAATTCTTTTTTAAAATAGTAATAAATAAAAAAAGAAAAATAAATAATTCTATATGTTAATTTAAATATTTAATTAATTAATTTTATTTTACTATTTTAAGAAAATAATTTGAGTTAATTATTTCTTATATTTTATTTCTAGTTTGAATTAATATATTATAAACACATTAAACCATAGTAAATTAATTCAAATTTTCTTTTAAAATAGAAATAAAAAGAAAAATAAATAATTATATATGTCAATTTAAAAAATTATATTAATACAGGTTAAAGAATCATTGATATCATAAAGTAACCTCTACATATTAACAAATTTGCATAAAATTTGTAAAAACTTAAAGTAAATAATTAATATAAATTTTAATAATTACATTTACATGTAAATAATATTACATTTAATACATACAGTTTGTAATTATTATTTTAACATTACTCTTCTAAGGTTCTTAAGGCTAAATAAGTTACTCAAATTATTATTATTATTATTATATGAAGTACACCAACCACTTTGGATCTTACAAATTCATGTACCCATTTACAAGGTTTTAATAAAATACATAAAAATTGTCATAGCATATACAACTTTAACTCCTCTATGTGATTATTAGCTTAGATGTTTGTCTCCTTTATTGTATATCATTATCATTGCAGCATTATATATTTACCAATTTCTCTTTGATTCACACTTGGTGCCAATGTCACATGTTAACTGAAATTTCTTTTAATATGGTACCAAATACCATCATTTTTAACTTATTATCTATCATCATTCATTTTGATATATATATATAATATTTTACTTTTAACAAAATATACAATTTATTCCTTAATCTACAACTAAATAAGACCACATATCTTTATATACTAATTCTTAAACATATCCTTATATACTAATTCTTAAACACCAATAAAATATAATAGAGAAAACCACAAATCTAACACATAGAAAAAGTGAATAACATGATATCCCTATTTCAACACATAATTCACCATTTCATACACATTATTAGTTTGTGAAAAAAATGCTATTCGAATGCACTAGACATACCCAAAATGAGCCATCGATGAATTCAACTATATTTGATACGACCAAATGACCATGACTTGCAAAACTAATTCAAATTACCAATTTGAAAATTCTCAAATCAACTCAACACAAATTCTTGAAATCTATATGAATATTAGTCGCATATCATTTATACTATTCCCATAACTAAATCTAATTTCGTATAAGTTAAACCAAATATAAGTACGTGACATTAACACTAAAGCAAGCAACCTATGTTTTCCTACCTTCATTATTTCCTTATCATTAATTTCTTAAGAAAAATAACTTTTTTAACAAAATTTTAAAAATGAATATGATTTTTGTTTGATAAACCGCTTGCAGAACATTACACCCAAAAAAATAAAAAAAATAATACTTATGACGTTACGTTGCTAAGCACAAGTGTCATGAAAACTTATTTTCTAACGAAACTATTTTTAAGATCATAACTTATATCACCAACTTTTCTTTAATGCCATTTGTAAAATCATAATTTGTTTGATTATATAGAAGAAGTAGGTTATGATAGCATGAACTTAGCTGGAATAATCATCATCTTCTTTTTCTATACTTATGATATTGTGCTTATGGCAATGCGTCCCTTTAATTTTGATAAATAATTAAGAATTCTCAATGATTTCTACTCTAATATGGGTATCACAGTTAACACTGACAAAACTTAAGTTTTAATTATCAAGAAGAAAGCCACTTAAGCTAATTTTGTATATGACAATAACAACTTGGAGGAAGTGTCTTCTTACAAATATCTCAGAATCGATATCCATCACAAGATCAATTGAAACTATAGCATTGAGAAAATGATTAACGAAGGGTGGAAAACCTATTTTGGTCTAGAAAACAATTATAAATTAGCAAACCTTGTGATGTGAGATAAAAATAAGTTTGTTTTTGAAGCTCATGTCACTCCCATTATCTTATACAACTATGAAGTTTGGGTTTGCAACATCTTTAGAGAATCCTAGAGAAAGATGAGCAAATCCAAAAGAGTTCTATCGCGTATAGCCTCAAAATTAAAAGTAATACGCCCTATCCTATTTTCCTAATAGAAGTGGGTATTACCCCCATTAAAAACATCGCTATAACTAGGTACTTGATGTACAAGTACAAGATAAATACCATGGAAGACCAAAGACTCCCAAAAATTGCTTTAAAATCTAGTCAATCCCATCTTCGGCTCAAGAGACGTTGGTATAAAGATGTCATGGCTTGGTTAAGCCATTGGAGGATTGACGAAAATGCCACTTTGCAAAACATCAACAACATTAAAAATACTATCACATCTAAGTTTAAAGAGAAAATATGGGACACAAAAGATTTGAGGTTAAAAAAAATTAAAATACTATAAGGAGGTATTTTACCCTAATCTGGAAGATCAGAAGTATCTCTCTGTCTTAACTAGTTGGAAAAAATAATAATATAACCAAGATAAGAACGAAGTCTTATGGGCTTCATAGTGAAACGAGGCGCTAGACAATTCCTAAAACACCTTGGGTGGAAATGATTTGCCATCTTTGTCAGACTATGAGTGTTGAGGATGAAAGTCACTTCCTCTTAGAGTGCCCTACATATACCCCACATATACCCACATTCAATCACAGTTTCATAGCCTTTGTTACATTACAAACCTCAATTTTCTAATATGACAAACTACGACGACCTAGGAACGCTTCTTTCTAAGCTTCTTGAACATAGAAATAAGATTTTACAACAATCCAAATAATTCCTCTCTTTTCTTAAGGTCCAATTGACCAAATTGGTTTCAATGGAGGTTAACCACCACCACCACCAGTGTCGCCATCATCATCATCATCATCAACAACAATAATATATATAACCAAATTGGTTTCAATGGACCTTAACCACCACCACCACCACCACCACCATCACCATCACCATCACCATCACCATTATCATGAAGCAAAATTCAATCTACTACTACTATACTCTTAAGTGTACAACATGTAACATCACAAAAAAAACCTTTAAAAGTTCAACTATATAGCCAACTAATATAAGTATATAAATATAAATATACATATATATATATATATATAAAACAAGACTTAGACATCAATTGCAATCGCGTCCATGTGGGCAACTGAGAACGTAGATTGAGACACAAGGTAGTCAAAAATGCTTATGCGCTTACAGCAGCACCTACAACTTCGCGTCCTTGATTGAATCAAGGATTTGATTCGTCCGAAGACCAGCACGGACTGATGCCCAAGAAGTTGTCCCGTTATGGTGAAAAATGTGGATGGTTTATGAGCTTGCTGCAGCGTTATTCTCAGGTAGGCAAGAAAGAATCGGTTCCACCTAGTGGGTAGTGATTAAAGAATTGGTTCCACCTAGTGAGTTGTGATTATTTCTGACTCGACTTTGATGTTTACTGGCATTGCTAGCAAAATCCCACAATCATTGCAAACAAAACAGTCATCACGGTCGTTAGGTTTCTTATTTTGGTTTCGAGCACTGGATGAGCGGCTCAGAGGCAAAGAAGTGAGAATACAACACAATCAACACTGGTGAAAACACCAGCCACACAACCCTTTGACCGCAATACTCACACAGCATTTTTTCAGCATTCTTTGTGCGGCGAAGTAGCTTCATAATCAAGTATTTCACAACCATTTCGCATCATAAAACAGATCTGCAAAGCAGCAATTTCTTCTAGAGATTTGGCAATATTTTTTTCCAGAAAATAGGAGCTTACTACTGGTTTTGCGTTTCACAACCGGTTTAGGGGGCAAAAAAGGTCTCCACTCCTCATAGAGTGGTAAACAGCTTCTAAAGATCTCGTTGGGGAAAAGTTGGGAGTGTGGATTGTTCCAAACTCGAGTCACACTTTCTTACTGAGTTACATCTCGCCTTTGATGAATAAAGACAAACCATTTTAGCTACGATGTTCAAAAATGATATTCCTAACCCCTTCCAACCACACTTTGCTGATCTCCCATTGAGTTACATGTCCTCTTTGATAGGTAATTTCAACCATTAACTAAGAAGTTTAAGATTGATATTCTTACCAACCTCTTCAAGCCCGACTTTGCTGCATTACCATTGAGTTACACGAGGGAGTCCAATCATAAGCGACAGAGAAAGTTTAAGACTGACATCCTAAATCCCTTCAAGCCGCACTTTACTGCTATACCAACCATTGCTCTAGCACGCTTTGCTGCTCTACCAACCATTGATTTATTGCATTTGATGAATAAATTTAACCATTGAATCTCTTTGTATTTGAAATTGATATAAACACCTAATTACATTTATAGGTATTTTAGAATTTAGGGTGGAGTTAGTATGTATGTTTTTCTTAGATTGGAGGAGGATGAGAAAAGTGTATTGTAGTGATTTTATGGGCGTCATTCCAAATTTGAAATAAACAATTATAAAAAAAAGAATATAAAAATAATTGAAGCATGGATAACTGGTAGGTGATGCATGGATAATGGGTAGCTGAGGCATAGACAACCCGTGCATGGAGAACAGGTAACAGATAATCTGTTCATGACACTTAACTTGTGGCCTATCGGTGTTTGACACAAGTTAAGTGGCTGTGCTAGTGCTATATAGGGCCACAACTTAATTGGCTGTGCTAGTACTATATAAGGAGATAAATGGAGAAATTCAGATTTACACAAACACAGAAATGTTATAAATATGATATTTACATAGAAATATAAATATTGTCATCCCTTTTTTAATGTGCTCTAATCCATATTAAAAGATTCTTTCTCTTTTTAATGTCCTCTTTTGTAATTTACACCTTTAGAACTTTAATCCCTCTTAATGCTTGATAGATTTGGATTTAAGATAAATTTATGCTGGTTCCTCTTTAATATTATAAATAGCCTTGACAAAAATAAGCAGAATAAGAAATTGAACTCAAAGCCTACCCTTTTGCCTCATGCTGCTAAACCGCTTAGCTACATGCCCTCGGTCAAATGATATTCCATTGTGGAACAACAGAGCTAAGAAATCGCATGCAGCCCCCACACAAATGCAATAACAACCCTGGGATCAAAATAATGCTATACTTTCTGCATATAAGGGAACACTAGGATAAAAACTAACTGTTTAACCGAACACAACATACTCTACATAAGCACACTTACAAATGCAATAACAACCCTGGGATCAAAATAATGCTATACTTTCTGCATATAAGGGAACACTAGGATAAAAACTAACTGTTTAACCGAACACAACATACTCTACATAAGCACACTTGCTGTTGTTCCTCGGAGACTTTTACTGTTGTTGCTCAGCTACTTTTTATTGCAACCATACACTGGTTGTGGAGATTTTTACTCAAGCCTTCTCATAGCCTCAACTATTGTGAGAGTAAAACACAAAAAAGTTACAACACAAGATATACACTGAATTTGTATCTCGCTCAAAACCACACAAAGACTCTGCTACTTTATCTCAATTTAAACTGACTGATTACATTAGTTCCGGGTAAAAGTTAAGTTTAGAAGTTTCTTTGCAAACCAAATTGCAATTGATGTAAAGTTAAACGCATCATAACATCATTGTTCTAACCCATATAAATAAGGTTATATGGTTTTATATATATTTTCATAACTATTTGAAAAATGTATAAAAATTGTTCAACATAAGTGACCTATGCTCATCCATTATGCCCGGTGAGATTAATAATTTTCATGGCTATATGTTTTTGACAAAATATTTAATACCAAGTTACCAACATATATTTACCCAGTCATTGATCTTTATCCTTTGCTCCATAATTTCAACGTGTGTTTTAAGGTTGTTTGGTTCTCCTGTAGCTAACAAAATATTTAATACCAAGTTACCAACATATATTTACTCAGTCATTGATCTTTATCCTTTGCTCCATAATTTCAACATTAGTTTTGAGGTTGTTTGGTTCTCCTGTAGCTAATTTGGATATATTGTTTGGTATTCCTGTAGCTACTTTAGATATATTTCCCATTTTTTTAGGAACTTCTAATGATTTTAATATGTTATTGTGTGCTATTGGAGACAATATTGCTATAATCCAACATTTATTTCCATGATTTTAATGGCCATAAATCTTTCTGAAGTAATTTCCAATTTCCCTATCTACATATGGCAAAATTCCAGATGAAATCATTTCCCTATCTAGATATGGCAAAATTCCTGCTATGCATGCAGGGACAATAAATACATACTTGGAACTGGAATATTCAAAGAGTTTTCCTGACTCGGAAAACACAACAACCCCAACACTTGCGTCGCAGAGTACTGCTAACTCTCCAGCCTTCTTGAACAAACCACGACGTCTCTTTGTAAATGTCACCTGCCTACTCGATGATTCCTCTATTCTCTTTATTTCTCGCTTTCCTCGACCCATATTGATATCTGCCCACACCAATACACTCAATGAACCAAACAAATTCGAACAGGCAAAAACAAACCAAACGAACAAAATTAAACGCTAAACTGTTTACCTATTAATCATACTGGATTTATCATCATAATCTGTATAAAATTCTTCGAGTGTCAATGTCAATGGTTTTGCATACACCCAGACATCGAAAACCATGAAACCATTGAATATTTTTAAATGCTTTATACATATGGGCACAGGTACTGCAGGACTTAGCCAAATTCTATGATGAAGGCAGATGAAGCAATTTATTAGCCAAATTCTATGATGAAGGCAGATGAAGCAATTTATTAGCCAAAATCTATGATGAAGGCAGATGAAGCAATTTATAGTTTCAGCATTTAAAAACTGGATATACGGCCAATTTATTGAAGAAAAAAAAAAGTGATAATCGAAAACCTACAGTGAGAAGGTAAATGAAGCCATCTATAGTTTAATAAGCCCAATTACAATGGATTTATAGCAACAACAAAAGTATAATTGAAAATTTTATAGGACTAAACTAGCTTAGATCCATCTAAATCCAGGCGAAAGTTGCATAGATTGGTAATGAATATCTGAGTTCAAGAAACCTAAAATACATATGAAACTCAGGTTTACATGCAAGGTTTGGTTTAATGTCCATGTTCAATCACGAGTTATGAGCGAAGGTCCATATTTGAGAGATATTAAACCCAGATCTGAAATGCAGTTGAAGATTGTAGAACTTGTAGAGCTTGATAATGGGTATCTCAAATTTCAGCAACTTAAAAGTGCATATAAGACCATTAAGGTTACATGAATCTGGGCTACTGTCCATATTTGAAGGATTTACTTTAGTCCCAAGTCTGATATGCTCCTGAATGTTCCTAAGTTTGATATTGGAGATCTCAACTTTCAGCAATTTAGAAGTGCATATCAGACCAAGGTTACAAGGGTATGGGTTACTGCCCATATTTGAAGGGTATTAAACCACAAATCTATCTTAATCTGCACCTGAACGTTGCGGGTATGATATTGGATATCTCAACTTTGAGCAACTTAGAAGTGCATATCGGATCAAGGTTAGATGGGTATGGGCTACTGTCCATATTTAAAGGATATTAAGCCCCAAGTCTAACTTATGCACCTGAACGTTTGCTGAGATTGATAATGGATATTTAAACTGGCAGCAACTTAAAAGTACATGTCAAACCCAGGTTTACATGGTTTTGGGTATTCCTTATTTCGATTTCACATATAGCTTTCTCATACCATGATCTTTATTGTTAATAACTTAATGGGTAACCACAAGGGAATAGTGTGTCCTAATAACATAACATAATTACTGTAAAGTGCATATGCTTGCACCGGGTGGGTATGTTTGCTTGGAAAGTGAATATGCTTGCCTGCTCCCTCTTTCTCTATAGAATGTATTAGATGGGTACGTGTGTGAAACAACAATATGCCTATCTTATGACCTGTTGACAGCTTTGTCTACCATAAAACCTCTATAGAATGTATTAGATGGGTACGTGTGTGAAACAACAATATGCCTTATCTTATGACCTGTTGACAGCTTTGACTACCAAAAAATCTCAATAGATTTGGACTGATGTCCATATTCAATGCACTTATAGACCATCTGAATTCAATGTACTAGTAGAGTAGAGTTTCGATGGATCACCCATCCTCACCCTGGCTCTAGAATGGACCTGCTGCTTCTCCCAGGGCAGTGAGAAGCTCTCCTCTTCCCTTCCAAGCTATTAGTAACTCACAAGCCACTAGTGTGATCAGTAAATCCCCCCTCAGCGCCTTCTGCAAGCAACGAAAGACAACGTGCATTTATAACATCGTGTGAATATGAGGCAGGGTGGTAACCCTGATCTAACATCAAAGTGAATATCAAGGCAGAGTAGTAGCCCTCACATAAAAGCATTTACAAGTAATATTTCGGCCTCTTGGCACATATATCCAGAGACCCAGACTAGTATCTGGGGAAAGTATGAAGACGATTAGATTGCCTCCTAGAAACGGAAAACTTGAAAGCTATAGATTGTCAAAAAGGGTGTAATTTGGAGAAACAGGGGACTGAATGGGCGGAGTTTGTCTAGGGTTTTTCCGAGCAATAACGTACGTACTTGTAGTATTTAGGTTTGCCCTTGTTGCGAGCCAACTACGGAGCACAAAGCGATCACAGTGCAATTATCACAGGAGAGGAAAGAGAACAGAAGAAGGTCGAAACCAATGGTTCCCAACACAATTTACACATAACATTTACAAAGCAAATATGAGAAAATCTGAAAGGGAGCAGACCAATTGCGATCCAATTATTCCGGACACAATATACACGCAACATTTTGTTCTGTATCTGTACACTCGTGTCGTGATGCCCTGTAACAAAAACCAGGCATGTGCTGTCATAATCTAGTACGATAAAGAGTTTTACGTGGGTTGTATTTTCCCAAAGCAAAACATTTTTTATGGCCTGTTTTAGTAGCATCGACATTAGGCTCTAAGGTCAAGGTGCTATACAGTTTGGGTAAATTTGGGTTTTGTAGGAAGTAGTCAATTTGGGGGTAGATGTGGGTTTTATAGGAAGTAGGTTTTTTAAGTTGCCAGAAGGAAATTGATAATTTTGGTTTTAAATTTAACAAGAATCATTCCATGGATATCTTACATTGGCGTGAGACCTGAAAAGAAAAATCTGGAGTAAGTTACAGATTAGATGATTTGCATTTTTTTGGTCAGTTTTGTTTGATTTGGGAGATTTGATTATTTGTTGAAATTGTGATTTTGATTGTTCAAATTGTAATGTTGTTGTTTGCAGAAATAGATTTAGGGTCTTTAATTACCACTAAGACAACTGGATTATACAATTCCAACAACTTAAAATTGTCATTTCAACAATTCCTACAGAATTTCGGCTAATAAACCAAATAATCAATACAAATCATCTAGTTTTGGCTAGGAAAAAGTTAAACCCTCTCAAAATTCTTAAAACAAAACTAATAAATTTCTTTCACTAATATAACTATGATCTTCATCAAATTTTCAGCTTAATTCAGATTGAAACACTCAAGTAAACGGATGACCGGATGACCTTTATTCTTGTACTATATGGACCTCCTTTACTTTTAATGCCCAAATGCTCTACAGCTAAATTAAAGGAGGTATCTATCACGAGGCGCTTTACAGTTAATCTCCTCTGCGTAAATTTATGTTAATAGGGGCGGTGCATAAACATGGAAAAGCACACCATTAGAAGAGGCAAACCTCTCCCACGAAACCAAAATCCAAACGGGGTTTTCAGCGTGATAGCTGTAATCATTAACTGTTCTAACCCTTTCGAGTTTTATGAATTTGATAATGGACATTCAAAATTAATAATAAGAAACATTCAAACTGAATTGAATAACAATTCAGGTAAATAATTTTTTATCTATTCAAAATGTTTCAAATTTCTTCTGAGATTCTAGATCTATTCAAAATGTTTCAAAATCCTAAGGGATCCAGAAAAACTTGGTTCAAAACCCTAACGGGCAAAGAAACCCCAAGGTATAAAGTTTCCATAAAAGCTTGAATCACAGTAGAATTATACAATTGCAGATTATTTTGCCATTATTTTTTGAACAAAATTTTCACAAAAATATGATGCTTTTAGGTGCCAGTTATCTTACACCATAAAGAGAATCCTGTCACTGTAATCTGATTCCGTACTGGACAATTGGCAGTGTAGCTCGATCCTGATCCACGCATCCATCCATTCAATCAATTCTCTGCCCTTCATCGTATCAGCGGAGCACAGCACAGCACTTAGGAAACAGGAATTGCAGGCATTTTTTCTTGAGATTGGTGGCTGGGCTGTCGTTCATTCACAGATACCTATGGATTTAAATCGTGAAACAGGCTCTTCGATCTTTGAGAATCTTCGGGTACGCAGAATCGTACTATATCAAAATCATATTAATGGTCCATATCACGATTCACAGGTAGTGCATGTCCATATCACGGAAGGATCAGCCTGGGTACGAGTCTCTTAAAATTTACCATTACCAAAGCAAGGAATTTGAGGCCATGCATATGGATCAAACTTGAAAGGTAGGGTCTTATTTCACTTTAAACAGCTATGATATATTTAAACCCTTTAATGCTGACAGGTTAAAATAAATCATTTTTTTCATTTCAAAATGTAATAAAATATATATTTATATATATATTTTTAAATAAAAAAATAACTTATTATGAAGAGAGTCAAAGTTACAACTTTCTTTATGTAAGAAATATCATTTGATGCTCTACTAATGCAATTTTCAGTTCTACTTTTTCAAAAGGAAAAAAAATATAGGAAGAGATCCACCTTTAATTAGCCAAGGGGCCATGCTGTGAGCCTCATTAATGTGAGCCTCACTAATGGAAACTAGGTCAACAGGCTTCTTTCATTGCTTTTACAATGTGCAATTTTCAGCTCTGTTTAAAACAATATTTCAAGCTATTTCAAGCAAAAACATTATTTTTGAGGGTTTCTACCAATAAACTAGACCTCTGGCCTCAAAAACTAAACAATAAAATAATATTAATCCATATATCAAATAACTGAGCATATATACTCAATAAAAAGTTGAGGCCCCTTGAATTAGAAAACTGAGAGTGATCAGGCATCAATCGAAGAGTCATCTAAGAACTCTTCAAAATGGATCAAGCCATCCATGTCTCCAACAACTAACTTTGAGTGAGAATCAACATCGGAGTTAAATATCCTATATGTGCAAAAAAGTGATAGTAAAGAAATCATTGATCTCACATATCCACTTATCTAAGTTGAGAACTTGCAAATTTGACACTCCCATAGCCGAATCAATACTAGCATTTGAGTCTCCAATGACTTGAATATTGAAAATCCCTCTTTTTGGGCAAAGTATAAAAAGCCCCGAAGAGCAATAAGCTCTGCAATGTAATCTAATTCTTCAATATAGTGACAAAATTTGCATTGTTCCACTATTTAGTTTTTAATAAGCGATATCTAATCCAATTAACCCAAGAACTTATATAAAAAAAAACATTAAAAAATACTTGACAATATGAATAAATCAATTAGAAAAAAACATTTATAACCAATGGAGATTGAATCGGCAAGTAATAAAACTTCTAACAGAAAATCCAAGGCTCGATGAAAATGAAATACAATCTATACAATTTCCAATGAACATAGAGATCGATAAACACAAAAGAGGGAGTGAATCTAAAAATTATGTTCATGAATCACTTCAATAACTAACTTCACTCCTTTACAAATAGAAGCAAATAAATACTTGTAAATTAACACAACAAAAAACTATTCTCATGTTGCACATATGTGAATAAACATTCGACCATAGAAACAACCCAACTAGTATTAAGCTTCCTTGAGGAAAGGAAGCCCTTCATATATGTTTTTGGTTGCGCAACTCTACTATCCAAAGAAGAGTCATACTCCCCTTGAGGAAATAATCATTAGGAGAGGTGTATTTTTTTGTCTCTAGTGGCAATGTGCACTTTAGTAGTTGGGTGGTGGATCAGTGGTGTTGGGGTGGATGTGTCCTTTCTTTGCTTAGGTGGAGCCCCTAGAGTTTGAAGAGGGTATGATATACCCTATGAATGAACATGACAAGAAAGGGGGGAAGTAGCCTGAGAAGGGTCAATGGTGAAAGTGGAAATAGCCTAAGCAAGGGTTGAACTCGACAATGGAAGTATCTTAAGCAAGGGTAAATAGTTACTCCGGTTCGAACTTGTGATTTCAATAGGAATAGTTTAAGGTACCTCTTCCCCTCAAATATTGATTCGTAAGACAAATGACAAGCTCAGTCGGTCATGGTTCTTGCAAACACGGATAGTAATATCCAATCATATGGTAACCTTTTCTCCTATGGTTTTTAGAGGCCTTTCAACAGTACATTCAACTCCATGTAAATATCAACAAAGCCATTTGAGACCAATAAATGAAATCTTTTGGTCGAATCTCCATATTAACCATTCACAAACCCAAGGAAAGAGGAAGTGAACCACCATCTCACTTACCAACATGAATATTCATGCCTAACTTTTCATTGACGAATTAAATATTGACCAGAAAATGATTAAGGCACTTACTCCAACAAGAGCCTTGATAATTGTGTATGTTCACATGCTTGACCAGGTCACTCCACTGAGTCATGATTGAATCCTAGATCTATCTACGCCTTGGCATGAGCTCTGCCTCTCGCCCCCTATCCAACAACCATAACTCTGGCATGTACTAAAACGTGAAACAAGGTAGAAATATGAAATTGAAATAGGCTCGAGACTCGACGATGATGGTGGAAGCAGGCATAGCCTAAGTAGAACCGATGGGTTTGGAAATTGAAATAATTATAAACAAAAGTTTAAAGTTTAAAACCACTTCAATTTCAAACTTCCAACTTTCATAATCACATTTTCAAAATCCAATAACCATTTGATTAACCAATGTTCCAAATTCCCTTTCATAATCACATTTCCAAAATCCAATAACCATTTGATTAACCATAGTTTCAAATCCAAATTCCTTAATTCTAATCATTTAGATGCATTAATTATAAACCGATGCAAAATATGATGAAATAATCAAATTAAGTATTAATGTCTTTATTATATTTAGCAATATGAGTCTCTAACAAATTTTATGTTCTATATAAGCATGTAACAGTCTTTGTTTACTAACAATTTTCTTCTCTATATGAGCCTATAAAAGTCTTTGATTTCTATATTTGCATAATCACATATTTTCCATAAATCAAATTTTGATTGGAAATATTTTTTCTTTATGCAACATATATATATTATACAATTTTAAATTATAGAAAATTAGTCTAAAACATGCAAGATATAATGGACTACCTCCAAACTATTTGCATATATATATATATATATATATATATATATATATATATATACAATTTTAAATTATAGAAAATTAGTCTAAAACATGCAAGATATAGTGGATTACCTCCAAACTATTTGAATTCGCAATCCTGCTTAATCATACTCTTCCAATCATTTTGTCTAATTTTGTCCATAATGGGAACACAATTTATCCTCCTAGTCAACTATGGGCTCAGCCATCTCCCTAGCCTCAGGAAGCCAAAATGGATTCTTGAATCTATGTGCTCGCAACTCTAATAACCACAACAACAACAACCAATATTTCCTTCAAATAACACATTTTGTCCCTCAAACCAATAACCAATAACCAATCCTCAAATTTCATCCCCAAAATTTTGACCTCCTCCTCTCCTCACCCTCCCAAATTTTTCGACCCCTTTCCCCTTGGGAAGTGTCCTAGGCAAGTCAATTAAAAGAATATAATAATATTTTAACTTCATAAGGATGTGGCAATCCTCCTTCACAAGCAAGGTCTAACACATCATTTCAACCATTTCTCATGAGGATAAATATTATTTAATAATAAAATATCTCCAATCAAAAGAATATAATAATATTTTAAATTCACCTCACTATCCAGGATTGACAACCCTCCTTAACAAGCCAAATTTGACACATCGTTCAACTATTTCTTCTAAGGATATATATTATTTAATAAAAAATATTTCCAATTTCTTTATTATTCGATAGACCACTAACAATCGAATCATATTGGTTTAGTAAATGTTGGTTGGCATATTAATGGCATGACATATAATCAAATGCCTTAAGGATGTTAATCATAATTAACAATGTAACGAGATTACTTAATCAAATGTCATTACTAATGAGTAATGAGATTAGATGAGAGGTCGTAATCAAGACAATTATGATTAAATGTGATTAATGCAAGTCATTGTAAGTGAGCCTACAACTATAGAATGTAATTAAATGCACAATGCAATTAAACATAATAACTATAAGATAAGGTAAATTGACCTAATACAATTGAATGCAACTAAGTTTCTTTAATATTATTACTTTCATCCACCATTGTTAATATTAACAATCAATCAATAGTATAAATTAATTAATACTAGTGTAAGCATGGCTAGCACACACATAGCTTGCACCCGTATTATACAACCATCACCACATCTAATGCACAATTTATGAATGACCGGACAATAAGAATCACGTGTAAGACAAAATGACCCACACAAGCAAGTTAATAATCCAACAACCACAATCATTAAACAATCGTATTCACTAAGTAACATCACACTAATACCACACAACATTATACATTGATTTTCCATGATCAATTAAACAATTATTTTTAGGTGTAAGGTACCAAGTACAAATAAGGCAGTATTCTAAATCTCAAACCAAACTCTTACTAATCTATTCATCCTTCATTCCTAGCGTACTTCCAACTTCCACTTCCTATCCATTCCTCTGTTGGAATATCTTAAAACGTCAATTATATTGACCTAACCCCACATATAAACCATAAGCAAAAGTGTCGGCTAAATCAACCTAACGTCCCCAATAGGCAATCGATAGTCATCATCAGCACACAACTTGGGGAGTGTAACTCACACAACCCTCCCACGACTCAGGGTTTCTGAGGATACATAGTGGGCAATGCCTCCACCTCTCTTAATGAAACTAGGGTATCATATTGTGTTGCTATTGTGGTTCTTAGAGTTGTGTCATTAAGTAACTAGTTTGGAAAAATCTATTTTTCTGCATAACTTGCACTAGGCAACATATCATAACAATGTATTGAATCAAATAAATAAATCCACAACTTAATGCTTCATAGCGTACCCCTTTCTTTTTTTATTCCCATAACATTAGGGTAATTTATGTATCATGAGTATCCAATTACGACTTGGCCTATCTAACCTGTGTGTTAGTCTCATTTAATATAAATCATGCATAAACCTTCATAATTTCAATAACTGCAATTCATCACAATCGACCAATATAAGAATGTTAATCCATTAATCATGTGCATGGAATCTATGTACTTTACTATTCTAAATTACTGTGCATGCTCAAATGAGATTACATATCCATCACTAGTGATAACATGACATAGTGAAATTCATAAATTATTCACACACAATCAGGTTCCAATGTTCACCTAACAATGGTCTTAAGTCATCTAGAACCAAGTTCAATTGACACTAAGCAATTAATGGTAAGGAAAATCACATTTAGGTTTTTAATCACTAAAGTTCAAGGTATGGGCATTACACTTCCGAATTATGTGATTGCATTCTCTATTAATACATTACTTATTCACCTTACACATAGACTGGTTGGGATTTGAGAAGGAATAGTTGTTAAGATGCATTAAGCATTTGAAGCTTTTTGTTAGCTCATTTCAAATGTGTTAGACTGTTGAAACACAACCATCATTAATGTGTTTATTTTCTACTAGGCCTACCAGCTTACCACGGGTGATTCTCAATTAATGCTTTATTTGTTACCACACTACTAGCTTACTAGAGGTGATTGTCAATTAATGCTTGGAGCTTAGGGTTGCAACATGTGTCACACGTGATTATTGGTTATAAATTTGTGGCAAGTGGAAAGGTATAGACTCCTAGTGTTTATGGATCACATTTGCCAATATAATATAGATTCTCCATCAAATTTATCCTAGGATAACGAGCTATCAAAACACCTTCTTTTGAGAAGTTTTCTTATTCAAATCCCTTCATTTTGGACAAGTTTTCTAACAAAAAATTGTAACATAGACCTATACCAAAAGAGTACATAACTCCAACTCCCACGCATCATGTGCTCTCTTCTTAGAGTTTGGAAATATTGTTGTACCATTCTCCTCCTTTAATATCTTGTTGTATAGTCTCATTCAATTATGCTCCAAGCCTCCAGACTTAGGGACTAACCTTAGTTGATGAAATCATGAATCCATGGCTAGTAGCGCAACCATATTACATTATAGCACACGTCCCATTCAACAAGTAATAAGTGTTTCGTATAATAAACATACATGGATTTGCAAAACATGCTTTTGGAGGATTCAAATGATGAACGAAGACAGGGTCACAGAGCAAAATTTTGAAGGATTATTCACAATATTCAAATGGCCTTTGGTATACGGCCATGAAGAAAATTCCCATTTGCAAATCCAAGAAAGGGGATGCTATTATGGAAGGAAGAGTAGTAATGAAAATGCAACCATCCTATCCTAGGACATGAGAATTTAAGTCTTCTTCCAAAATGTAGTCATGCTAGAGAATAAGAATTAAGTGTTAGATTAGATCAAACATGTTATCAATAATAGTCAACATATGCATAATTAATACTAGTGTCATTGTACAAGCATTGGGAGATCAAAACCATAGAAGTACAGTTTTAATTAATTTTATAAAATCAATACAACCCATTGCAAAGTCATATCGTAACAAAAAAAACCAATACAGTGACTTATTGCAATTGCTAAATTCCATTCATGCCAAGGGATATTGTAGTACTTAAACAAATTGATAAACATTAAAAAAGTCATTTTCATTTTTCTATAAATAACTGATATTTGAATAAAAATATTTACAAAGACATCGATCTCAAGTGGAGAATTCATCCATATCTTGTTGTATTGTCTTGTTTGGTAAATAATTGAATGAACTTACACTATTGACTTTATTAGAGACTTCAATTTGTTCCACAATTTTATTCATGTATGAATTTATATTTGAGTTAATTGTATTTGGGTCCACAAATTATCCATGACAGTGAAAGTTAAGCTTTGTATTGTAGATGTGTTCGTAGTTAATTTTCAATGGCTTTGCCATAATCGACTTGGGACTAAGCACTAAGCATCTAGATGGAAGAAGCTACATTTAACATGGCACTAACATTTAAACTTATTTTAAATGTTTTAAAGTTTCATTGTGATTCAAATTTTGATAAAAAAAAATATTGATGGAATGTGTGGCAAACTCGGTTGGCCTTTTACCTTTGTTGTTGCCTAATCACCGATTCCTAACCATCAAAAATTTTGATAAGAGAAAATTGAAGAAGCCCTTCAATTGCAAAGTCACAAAATAATTGTCAATTCATTATTGCAGGGCCGGATGCAAAATTAATTGTGTCCTTCTATGAAGGGAAAAATAGGTCCCGTAAGGCATTGAAGGATTCGAAATTGAAGCCAAATGATGCATAATTTATCTCACTAATCATCACTCCCTTTGAAAATTTTGAGAGCAAGTGGGTATCAAAGTCGATAACTTTGAAAAAAATGATTAATTTCAAATAATTAATGATGGATCAAGTTTAAATGTTTTAAGATTTTGTTTTTTTCCAATTTATCATGTTTATAAAATATTTACTGGAATTTCAATTTTAAATTATTGAAATCTCGTTTTAAATGTAAAAATGAATTCACTACTATAAAATACCTTTAATGTAATCTTGTTTTGCAATGTTATAGATGAATATCTAAATTTCATGAATCTAAATTTTAAATAAATAAAAAAATTACAATCATTTTGAGTGATAAAAAAATTTCAAATTCATAAAACTTTTAAACTACTACTTATTTATCATATTTTTTACTTTCAAAACTTGAATGTTGTTTATTTATATGAAGAATTTTTGTTGCTAAAATCATTTTTTAACTTAATAAAAAAATAATTAATCTAGATTTACTTGCCATCTCTAACACTTCTCCTTCTGATCTCTTTTTATTACGAAATAGTCTAAGCAATCGATGATTTTGATTTTTTTCATGAAATTTGACGATATAATCTTTGATCAAATCATACTTTTTCATTATTCAAATTCCATTTTTTATTACATAAATGGATTCAACGCCCTTGAATATCCTTGTTGCACTTCGATTGTGAAATCCCAATAGCTTATGTCTGCAATTCCAACAGCTCCAACGAGATTTCAAGCAAAAACGGTTAGAAAAGTGGTCAAAATCATTGGTTGTTTAGATTACTCTTTTTAGAAGTAGTCTAAACAATCGACGATTTTGACTTTTCGTAATAAAATCGAATATGGTGATATAATATTTGGCCAAATCATAACTTTTCATTATTCAAATTCCATCTGGTTGGTGATATAATCTTTGGCCAGTTCATAATTTTCCATTATTCAAATTCCATCCGGTGATATAATCTTTGGAAAGTTCATATTTTTTCATAATACAAATTCCATTTTTTATTGCAAAAATGGACTCATCACCCTTAAATACCCCTAGTGCACCCCAATTGTGCAATCACAATAGCTTATATATGCAATTGCAATAACTCCAATGAGATTTTGGGTAGAATTAGTTGGAAATATGGTAAAAAATGTCAATAGTTTAGACAACTCTTTTTAGAAGTAGTCTAAACAATCGACGATTTTGACTTTTCTTGATGGAATTCGATGATATAATCTTAAACAATTCCAAGTTTTCATTATTCAAATTCCTTTTTTTATTGTAGAAATGGATTCAATGCCCTCAAATACCCCTATTACACCCTGATTGTGTAATCTCAATAGCTTATGTATGCAATTCCAATAGCTCCAATGAGATTTCAGAAAAAATGGTTAGAAATTTGGCTAGAAAAGTGGTCAAACTTGTTTATTGTTTAGACTAGTCTTTTTAGAAGTAGTCTAAACAATTGATGATTTTGACTTTTCCTGATAGAATTTGATGATATATTCTTTGGCTAGTTCATAATTTTTCATTATTCTAATTCCATTTTTTATTGGTGAAATGGATTTGACTCCATTAAATATGCTTGTTGCGCCCTAACTGTGCAATCTCAATAGCTTCTATTTGTAATTCCAGTAGCTCCAATGAGATTTTGGGCAAAAATGGTTGAAAACTTAGTTGGAAAAGGGACCAAAATCATTTATTATTTAGGCTACTATTTTTAGAAGTAGTCTAAACAATCGATGATTTTCACTTATATTGACGGATTTTGGCAATATAATCTTTGGTCTGTTCATAATTTTTTATTCTTCAAATTCTACTTTTGATTGCAAAACTGGTTTCATTACCCTCGAATACCCTTGTTACAACTCGATTGTGCAATCTCAATAGCTTATATTTGCAATTCCAATAGCTCCAACGAGATTTTGGCAAAAAATGGTCGAAGACTTTGTTGGAAAAGTGGTCAAAATTGTCGATTGTTGAGATTACTCTTTCAAAAAGTAGTCTAAACAATCGATGATTTCGGCTTTTCTTGACGAAATCCAACAATATAATCTTTGTCTTTAGCATGTTTTCCATGAAAAT
Organism: Pseudotsuga menziesii; assembly: GCA_001517045.1. Taxonomy (NCBI): domain Eukaryota; kingdom Viridiplantae; phylum Streptophyta; class Pinopsida; order Pinales; family Pinaceae; genus Pseudotsuga; species Pseudotsuga menziesii. Next base: position 44,189 of record LPNX011144735.1, on the reverse strand, counting down.
GGTACGACCAGAGCGAGGACCCTGTAAAAGCACTAGGTATTTATTGAACCGCCTAGGCTTATTTGTCCACTCCACACCCCAAAGCAGTCATTAGCTATTTGGTTCCACTGGAAGGACACACAATAGAGAGGCACTCGATCTCATACCGGCCAGCAGCAGCTCATTTTTAGCTTCTCCATTTGGCTGGGGCTATTCTTCATCCGCTTTTATCTCGACCTTTCTCAGCAGCATTCTTACTAAAGGTCGATTTCTGGTCACCCGCTGGAGAAAGAAAGCAATTAAACGCTCGATAAAAGGAGAGCAAGGTACAAAGTCGCTTGTCTGCTTCCTATGACAAGCGAATTTGTACCTTTCTCTCCTTTTATTCAAATTCCATTTTTTATTGCAAAAATGGATGCAATGCCTTCAAATACCCCTATTGCATTTTGATTGTCCAATCTCAATAAATTATCTATACAAATCCAATACATCCAATCATATTTTGTCCAAATATTGTTAGAAAATTGATTGGAAAAGTGATCAAAATCGTTCCTAGCGATGTGCATAGTAGGGTACAAACACTACTAAATCTCATTTGAGCATTTATGAATTTCACTATGTCATGTTATCACTAGTGATGGATATGTAATCTCATTTGAGCATTCTTACTAAAGGTCGATTTCTGGTCACCCGCTGGAGAAAGAAAGCAAGCAAACGCTCGATAAAAGGAGAGCAAGGTACAAAGTCGCTTGTCCGCTTCCTATGACAAGCGACTTTGTACCTTGCTCTCCTTCTATTCAAATTCCATTTTTTATTGCAAAAATGGATTCAATGCCTTCAAATACCCCTATTGCATTTTGATTGTCCAATATCAATAAATTATCTATACAAATCCAATAGATCCAATCATATTTTGTCCAAATATTGTTAGAAAATTGATTGGAAAAGTGATCAAAATCGTTCCTAGCGATGTGCATTTATGAATTTCACTATGTCATGTTATCACTAGTGATGGATATGTAATCTCATTTGAGCATGCAAAGTAATTTAGAATAGTAAAGTACATAGATTCCATGCACATGATTAATGGATTAACATTCTTATATTGGTCGATTGTGATGAATTGCAGTTATTGAAATTATGAAGGTTTATGCATGATTTATATTAAATGAGACTAACACACAGGTTAGATAGGCCAAGTCGTAATTGGATACTCATGATACATAAATTACCCTGATGTTATGGGAATAAAAAAAGAAAGGGGTACGCAATGAACGATTTTGATGACTTAATTGTGGGTCTCTCTCACATAATCACAGATATTGTTTTACAATGCTACAATACAATACAGATTCATATTACAATGCTTTCCTTTTACTGAGGAGAATTACCCTAGGAAAATACCATGGGTCACACAATATAATGGGCCAGTAAACTGTTGGCCAACAAACATCCCAAAAATTTCTTTCGGGGGATTCACCCCCGAACCCCCAGCTGGTACGAGTGTACAGTAAAACTAGGGTACAAACACTACTAAATCAATAACATCCTTGAATCTAGATTATCTAGCTCCACAACCAACAATATCCCAGTTGGAGACTAATCACAACAACGACATCGTTGCTACACTTGTTGGACTATGCTATGAACCTTGGACTTGGAAAGTTTATCTTCTTCACCTTCATGCTTGAAGGTCAACTGATACTGAGAAGGAACTCAGTTTCTCTCTGGTTACTACCTTTGTCAACATGTTTGCAGGGTTATGGCTAGTATGTATCTTTTCCAACTTTAAAAGTTCATCTTCCAAGACATATCTTATGAAATGGTACTTGATCTGTATATGTTTATTCTTCGAATGAAACGATGATTTTTTTGCAAGATGAATGGCAGTTTAGTTGTCACTATACAACTTGTTATTCTCCTGCTTCTTACCCAAATCCTCCATTAACCTATGCAACCAAACCATCTCTTTACTAGCCTCTGTAGCAGCAACATACTCTACTTCTATTGTTGAAAGTCTAACAACCTTTTGCAATTTTGAAATCCAACTTATTTTTTTTCCACCTATTGTAAAAACATACCATGTGGTGCTCCTCTTGTTGTCTTTATCACCTTCCATATCTGCATCAACATATCCCTATAGAACAATATCTGATCCTCCAAAACATAGTGCATGAGAAGTGGTACCTCTCAAATACCTGAGAATCCATTGTGTTTCCCTCAAATTCTCTTTACCTGGATTGTTCATATAGCTACTCACAACTCCCACTGTGTGTGCAATATCTAGTCTTGTGCACACCATGGCATACATCAAGCTGCCCACTGCCAATGAATAGGGAACCTTGGACATGTATTCTATCTCTTTCTATGTCTTGGGACACATCTCCTTACTTAGATGGAAATGGATGGCCAAAGGTGTACTAAATGGTTTTTCATTCTGCATTCTAAACCTCTCCAACACCTTTTCTATGTACTCACCCTGAGACAATGCCAATTTGTGTTTTTTCTTATCTCTTGTTATTCTCATACCAAGGATTTTCTTCGTAGAACCCACATCTTTCACCGCAAATGATTTAGCTAGTTTCCTATTGAGCACATTTATATCCTGCATGTTAGACCATGCAACTAGCATGTCATCCACATACAATAACAAGATAATATATCTTCCATTATCTAGCCTCTTGAAATAAACACATTGGTCAGAATGACATCTACTATAACCATGTTCTGCCATAAACTTATCGAATTTCAAATACCACTGTATTCAAGCTTGCTTCAAGCCATACAAGCTCTTCTTCAACTTTCAAACCAAATTCTCCTTCCCTTTGACCTCATATCCCTGTGGCTGTTGCATATAAATATCTTCCTCCAAATCCCCATGGAGAAAGGTTGTTTTTACATCTAGCTATTCAAGATGCAAATATTCTACCGCCACCGAGACTTAAAACAGTCCTAATTGAATTCATTTTAACAACAAGAGAAAATATTTCATTAAAGTCTATACCTTTCTTTTGTGCAAACACCTTTACAACAAGTCTATCCTTGTACTGCTTATTGCCTCCTTCTTATTCCTTAAACCTGTAAACCCATTTATTATGCAATTCTCTTTTAACTGCAGGAAACTCAACCAAATCCCAAGTCTAGTTTCTAACCAATGAGGCCATCTCCTCATTCGTGCCTTGCTTCCACTTCTTTCTATTTTCCACCTACATTGCCTCTTCATAACATTCTGGTTTACTAGAATTAGTCATCAATAAATAATATAGTGAAGGAGAGAATCGTTCAGGGGGTCTACTTAACCTAGTATATATTCTTACATTTGCAGGAGTTTGAGGTACCTATTGTTGTTATTGATTTCCTGGTACCTTTGGAACTTCGTTTTCTTTGATTTCATCAAGCAATGTGTGCTCTATTTTTTCATTTTCCTCTTTCTTTCCCCGCAACTAATCTTTGTACATAACATTTTCATTGAATATTGCTTCTCTACTCCTAATGATTTTTTTTTATTTTCATAATCCCATAAGTAATAACCAAGATCATTAACCCGGTATCCAAAAAAGTGCATTTATTTGATTTATCCTCAAGATTTGTTCTATTTTCTTTATCAATATGGACAAATGCTTCACAACCAAAAGTTATCAGAAATTAGTAGTTTACCTTTTCACCTGTCCATGCCTGCTATGGAATCTCGTCATCCAAAGCACTTGAAGGCCCTTTGTTTATTAAGTAAACAACAATTTCTACAACATCATCCCAAAACTGTAAGGGCAACCTTGCATGCAATCTCATACACCTTTCACACTCCATGATTGTCCTATTCATCATTTCTAACACACCATTTTCTTGTGGTGTTCCTGGGATTGTCTTCTCTTTACGAATCCCATTGTATGAACTGTAACTATCAAAATCCTTGCTGCAGTATTCAAATCCATTGTCATATCTGAGACACTTCAATATTTTCCTTGTCTCATTCTCAACCAAAGCTTTCCACTTCTTAAAAGTAGAAAACACATCAGATTTACGTCTAATGCAATAAACCCAAGTTTTTATAGTTGAATCATCAATAAAAGTAACATAATAATGAGATCCACCAAGTGATTGTACCTGAGCTGATACCCATACATGTGTATGCACAAGCTCTAACTTTTCACTCTTCTTCTGTTTCCCAACCCTGAGAAATCTAACTCTCTTTTGTTTTCCATAAACATTGTTCTCACAGAATTACAAACTTACCTGCCTCAGATCTGGAAGCAATTTCCTTGAGTGAAGAATCTGCATCTCCTTCTCACTCATGTGGCCAAGCTTATGATTCCACAATGTTGCACCTATTTCTATGGAAGCTACAAATATATAATAATCAATATTATGAGGACATAAATACAATGTACCTATCCTATCTCCTTTTTAAATTACCAGTACTCCTTCAGTGATCTTCCACCACGTTTTTCCAAATGTAGACAAACAACCACTATCTCCCAACTGTCCTGTTGATATTATATTTATTTTCATAGAAAGAATATGCCTTACATCTTTTAGCACTTATTCATTTCCATTATTTAACTTAATCTGTACCTTACCCATTCCAACATTTTTACATGGCTCATCATCCCCCAATAAAACATGTCCAAAATCGCCTAGAACATAATCATGAAAGAATTTCCTATGGGGTGTAGCATGACATGAAGCCCTTGGATCTATTACCCATTAATCACTAGTATTATCTAATGCAAGAATCAAAGCATCTTGTAACACATCACCTACTACATTAGCTTCCTAAGTATCCTCTTGTTTCCCCTCTCCTTTCTTCTTTGGAGCTTTGCAATCTTTCTTCAAATGTCCTCTCTTACCACAGTTCCAACACTCTATCTTTCCCAGTATGGAATTGGATATTTCCTTTCTATACTTATTGTAATTCCCTGGGCTCCTTCCTCTCTCCCCTTGTCTTCCCCTGGTCTCCGTGGTCAATGCATTACCTGATGTCTCACGTGTGTTTTTTTCTTCTCATTTCCTCACTAAGAATAACACAACAACATAATCAAATTTAAGAGTGTTTGAACTAGAGATAGAGTTACTTACAGCCATGACCAAGCCATTCCATCTTTCTAGAAATAAGCACAAGATTAGAAGAGCCCTAAGCTCATCATCAAATTTCACTTTTACATAACTTAGCCAACTAGTAATTGTACTAAATTCATTTAAATGGTCAACAACATATCCACCTTCTGACATCTTCATATTAAATAAAGACTTCATTAAAAATATATTGTTGGAAGCTAAGGGTTTTTCATAGAGCTTAGCCAATGTGCTCATCACACCCTCTATTGTGTTTTCTTTTGTAATATTGAAAACCACCAACGAAGCTAGGCAATATAGTATCGTTCCCGATGCCTTTCTGTCAATAACCTCACATTCTTCATCCTTCATAGTCACTGACTGTTTTGTTTTTCCTCCCAATGATAGGTATAGATCCGTTAGTACAGATAGTCCTCCTTTTGCATCTTCCATAACTGGTATTTTTGGCCATTAAATTTCTCGACCCTAAACTTTCCTTCTTCTGTCATTACTCCCACTCTAACTAGGAACCCTTCTTTCCTGTGAGTTTACTAGCCAACTATACCTTTTGGATTTGATACCAATTGTTAGAAAAACAGGATCATAAAGCAATAGAAATAAACAAGATGCAAATAATAAAGCATAAACGCATTACAAGAGAGATACCAATATAACGTGGTTCACCCAAGATGGGCTACGTCTACACATAAATTTCCAGTCCTTTATTACTATACCATCCAACAAAAATGAAGGGATACAACCTACAGCAACCCCGCTACACTTCCTCTTCACTCTCTCATAGTCTCTCTCACACAATCACAGAGATCATTTTACAAAGCTACAATACATTACAAATATGTATTACAATGCTTTCATTTTATAAGGGAATTACCATGGGAAAATACCAAGGGGTCACCCAATACCATGGGCCCGTAAATTGTTGTCCAACAAACATCCCAAAAATTTCTTTCGGGGAATTCGCTCCCCAACCCCCTTTCTCGAGGGCGCTGCCCCCAAACCCACACTAGGGGTTCGCTGGCCCCTGCACCCCCCTGCTGGGATGACAGTACAATAAAATTGGGGTACAAACATGACTGAATGATAACATCTATGAATCTCAAAGTATAGGCTCCACAACCAACAATCAATGATTTGACTTTTCTTGAAAAAAATCTGACGATATAATCTTTGTCCATTTCATAATTTTTCATTATTAAAATTCCATTTTTTATTGTAGAAATGGATTCAATGCCTTCGAATACCCCTATTGCATTTCGATTTTGACTTTTCTTGATGGAATCCAACAATATAATCTTTAGCCAATTCTTCCTTTTTTTTATTGTAGAAATGGATTCAATGCTCTCAAATATCCATGTTGCACCCTAATTGTGCAATTTTAATAGCATATATTTGTAATTCCAATAGCTCTAATGGTTTGGATGGAAAGGTGGTCAAAATCATCGATTGTATAGACTACTCTTTTTATAAGTAGTTTAAACAATCGATGATTTAACTTTTACTGACAAAATCCGACGATATAATCTTTGGCCATTTCATAATTTTTCATTATTCAAATTCCATTTTTTATTGTAGAAATGGATTCAACTCCATCAAATATCATTGTTTCACCATGATTATGTGATCTCAATAGTTTATACCTGCAATTCCAAAACTCCAATTAGATTTTGGGAAAAAATGGCTGGAAAATTGGTAGGAAAAGTGGCTAAAACCATTGATTATTTAGACTACTCTTTTTAGAAGTAGTCTAAACAATTGGTAATTTTGTTTTTTTCTTGAGGTAATCCGATTATATAATCTTTGGAAAGATCATAAATTTTCATTATTCAAATTCCATTTCTTATTGCAGAAATGGATTTAACACCCTCAAATACCTTGGTTGCACTTTGATTGTGCAATATCTAATCATATTTATAGATAATTAAATTTAGTTTGAGTGATTAAGAAAAGTTGTTATTTGTGAATGATTAAGAAAATAAGTGGTTATCCCCCACATACTAAATACTTAAAAGTATAACAATATCTAAAATCTCTCACCTTGCCCCCATACTGTACTAGTCCGAGCTTCTGGTTTTTTCTAAAAACCCTAGAAATGTTTTTTCGATGTTTTTCTACTTAACTATTGGAGTGAAGTCAGCTTATTAGCTGGCCTAGTACCAATCAATTAAAAAAAGTGGGAAGTTTATCAGGTTTTTTCATGTTTTTTCAGTCCTTCTTGGCCAAACGGATGGCCCACGTGAGACAAGTAGGGGAGGGATAGATGCACAAATGGTACGTTNTGGGTGGGGGGGGGGGGGGGGGGGGGGGAGTTTGTTTGGTAAAGAGGGTAGGGTTTCATCTCTTATTTCACCGAGAGTGAGGGTTAGAACCAACCCTTTGTCACAGGTTGATTATGAACCTTCATGATCGATGTTGGTGGGAAGAGAATATTCTTCGTTGCCTCTAGTTTTAACCCCTACTAAGGACTCAGTAATTGAGTTTAAATCGGTTTTTGGCGATTCTCCTTTATCGGAAGAGAGGGAAGAAGGATGTTTGCAAGAGGATTTTGATCATAAATTTGGTAACCAAGACGTTTTTAGAGCTCAAAGGAGACTAAATGATGAGAAGGACAAAATAGGTATAACTCTTTGTGTAATGGGTAAGGACATAACCATGGATATGGTCTTGACATTGTCCTCCAATGATTTGGTGGGAAAATTCGAATTTGCTAATTTGTCTAGGTTGGAGATATTGGGAAGGGTTTAGGCTTAAATGGAAACCCCTTATTAAATCTATTCCTAGGGTTTTGATGCTGACAAATGGTTGGTTTGTTTTCAATTTCTTTCGGTTGAAGATAGATCAAAGATTGAAGAGCACTTATGGGTGGTTGAAAATGGTTCGCTTGTTCTTACCATGTGGCATGTAGGGTTTAATACATGGAAGGATAAATTGAAGAAAAGACATTTGTGGGTTTCATTACCTTGTTTTCCACTCCATTGTTGGTCATTAGTGGGTTTTATGAAGATGGAAAATACATTGGGGACGTTTATTCGTATTAAGGAAGATAAGTTAATGTCTTTTGATCGGCGTGTCCCTCGTATGCTTGTGGATATTGATGTTACAGAGCATTTACCAGAAGAACTAGAGGTCATATGGGAAGGGGTTTCTTTTGTTCAGAAATGTAACTAATAGAAAATTCCATTTAGATTTCATTTATGCATACAAACGGGTCACGTTAAAGCTTAGTGCCCAAATTCTTGCTTTGGGAAGTTTATTGATGAAGGTTCTTCACCTCAGAAGGAGGAGCACGATTTCTTGGATTCTGGGATGCATTTTCCTCTTCCTTTGGATGCGGCCTCATCATTTGATTTTATAGGTAAGTTATGTAGTTCTATCCTGGTTATTTCAAAGCTCTTATCATATGAAGACATCACAAAATATCTTGGAGTATGGTTTTGATTTGAAGAATGTTTTAAAGGAGGTTTTATTGGGTAAGGGTACGTTGGTCCTTTCATCCCCACTTTTGTCAATGGATATGGTTGATAGATCCAAAGGGGAGAATGGATTTTATAGGTAAGTTATGTAGTTCTATCTCGGTTATTTCAAAGCTCTTATCATAGGAAGACATCGCAAAATATTTCTTGGAGTCTCATTTTGATTTGAAGAATGTTTTAAAGGAGATTTTAGTGGGTAAGGGTACATTGGTCCTTTCATCCCCACTTTTGTTAAGGGAGATGACTGATAGATCTAGAGGGGAGAATGTGTTTTTCTCCTCAATCCCTTTGTTGTTGGCGGATCATTCTTGTGAGGGAATTAGGGTTTCATAGGAGGACCATGTTGGGGTTAGCAATTATTCTCATGTTGTTTTTGCACAGGATTCTAGAGGGATTCTAGGTAATTTAAATGAAAGGAATATGAATGTTGGAGATCATTGTTTTGGGTCCTTGATAATTTTCAATGAATTAGGCTTGGGAGCTAATCAGTCTTCTGATAAGATTTTGAAATTAATATTTTTCCTTATCCACTATCTGAAGAAAAGGATCATTTAACTGTGGTGGATTTTCCTGCTCTTTCATACTCAAACTCTCTAAAACCTATTCCCTCCTATTCAGGTGTCTTGGATGATTCAGGGGAAACTCTGCATATCTCTTCTATCATGTCTATGAATGTCACCGTTAGGCAACATATTATACATAAAAAAAGGAAAAAGTAAGCTAGAGGAGGAGTTGGAATGTAGTTTTTATAACCCAAAGGTTACTTCTTTTTCAGTAGGGGACTTGAGAAATTGAATGATTCTATAATTTATGATGATGTTGAGGCTCTTAGAGAATATGAGGCCCACGGAGGGGTGACTCAATGAGAGTAGTTTATTTTAACATAAGAGGAGTTTGCAGCTCACCAAAAAGAGATGCATTCAAAAGGATTCTTGATTTTAAGAAACCTGCAGTGGATCTTCTTTAAGAGACTATGATGTCGACTTTAATTGCTTGTGACTTCTTTCTTAAAATTAAGCTTAGATGGAAGTGTAGCACCTTGGATGCTTTAGGGTTGTCAAGTGATTTATTGGTAGCATGGGATCCAATGGTTGGATATTTTAAATCTCTCTCTATTGTGGTAGGTTTGTTGGTGGAAGGTAACTTTACAGACCTTGAATATCATATCAGAATTAAGAATGTTTACACGCCTTACAATCAGAAATAATAGTTTTGGGAAAAAGTCAGAAATGCAGGGATGTTGAATAATTAAGGATAAATTTTGTTAGGGGACCTTAATCTCACTCTTGTTGCTGAGGAGATTTGGCGATCTAGAAGAATATTCGATCCTCTTCATGATTTCTTTTATTTGTTTTTTAGAGTGTTGGATTGAATGATATTGTTCCAAATGTATTGGTTCCCATGTGGTCAAATGGAAGGTCTGGTTCTGATGGCATGGCAAAAATTTTAGATAGGTTTTTCATGAGTGATTTCTTATTTGATTCTTTGGGAAGGTATAGATCTTGGTTTGTTTCTACAGGTTTTTTTTATCATAAGGAAATTGTGCTTGATTTGGATAGGGATAAAGCTCTAAAATGTTACCCTTTTAAGTTTAATAGGGTTTGGTTGGAGGAGGATTCCTTTTGTAATACGGTGAAGGAAAAATGGAGGGAGTTTTCTGATTCGATCCAGTTGTCTCTGATGGTGGCCTTCATAAAAAAGAACTTTCTTTTCTTTGGAAAGAGGCAAAAAGATGGGTAAGAGATAAGAAGATAGAGTCTTTAGAAGATTTGGAATTTCAATAGAAAGTGAAGTGGAGCTCCTGTAAGGGATGGTTGATGAGGATTACTTCTCCGTTTCTAGGAAAGAAAGATTGGCTTTTTTGTTTTCACATAAAGATTTTTTTATAAGGAAAATAACAGAAACTTGGCGTTTAAAGAGCAGAGTAGTTTATCTTGAGGTTGGGGATAACAATATGAAGTTTTTTCACATGTATGCTAATAAGAGAAGGATTGCAAATTCCATTTGGGATTTGAAAATTTCAGTTGGTGAGGTGTTAAATGACCAAAGGAGCCTAAATATCGAAGTTGTTAATTATTTCAAAAATATTTATAGCCAAGATAGTAAATTCAATCTTGTTCAACAAATTAAAGTTGTAAAAAACTTTCCTTGATTTTTTAATGCAGAGGAAGGTTTGAATGTTGGGGTTGAAGTGAATTTCGAGGAAGTCAAATGTGTTTTGTCTCAGTTTGCAAACGATAAGAGCCTCGTGCATGATGGTTAGATGGAGGATTTTTTTTATTCATTTTCTTTATCTCTTCGGGGAGGAATTGGATTTGGTTATAAATGAGGCTCGTAGGTTGTGTCATATTCTAAATGAGCTTAACTCTACCTTTATTGTGCTTATTCCAAAGTGGGATAAGCCTGAGTCATTTAATGACTTTCGACCTATATCCTTATGTAATTTGTTTACAAAATCATTACTAAGATCATATCTAACATAATCAGAGCAATGTTGGGGAAAGGTATTACTAAAGAACAATTTGGGTTTCGTCTTAAAAGGTAGATAATGGATGCAGTTGGTATAGCTCAAGAATGCATTCATTCGATTAAGCAAAAGAATCTAAACACTTTCATTTTAAAAGTGGACTTGGTTAAGTCATATGATCGGATGGATTGGCCTTTGTTGAGACTTATTTTGGTTCAAATTGGTTTTCCTTATGAGGTTATGGGTTGGATTATGGGTTGTATCTCTTCAACTAGTTCTGTGGTATTGATCAATGGAGTTCCTTCTTCCTCTTTTTGTAGAACTAGATGTCTAAGACAAGGTTGTTCTTTATCTCCTCTTTTATTTTGTTGGACATATATGGACTTAGCAAGTTGATTGACGAAGGAAGAATGTGTAGTAAGATAAAAGGCATAAAATCTCTTCATCTTTGCGTACTTCCCACTTACTATTTATGGATGATATTCTCATTTTTGGGAATGGGTCAAGAGAGGAATGGATGCACGTTAAATATATATTCATGACTTTCTGTGAGGATTCAGGAATGCTAGTAAGTGATCAAAAGTTGCATTTCTCTTATAATTGTGATGATGTTGATGTTTGTGAGAATATTAATGTTATTTAACCTTTTCAAAAGTCTAATATAAAGGAAGGTTTTTTATATTTGGGTTTCTTTATAAAACCTGATACTTACCACTATAAAGATTGGAATTGGCTGGTAAGAAAAATTGAAAAAATAATTAAGTGTTCATCATATAAATGGTTATCCTTGGGAGGGAGATTGTTGTTATCCAATGTCATGCTGCAAAGTATACTTGTGCATTGGTTTTTCTAATTCCTTTACCAATTTCTATCAATACTCAGTTAAGAAGGAGAATGTTCAATTTTTTGTTGTCCGGTAACTTGGAGTTGTCTAAGATACATTTAGCTACCTGGGAATAAAATTGCTCTTCCAAAAACCCTAGGCGGACGAGGTTTGAAAATTTTGAATTATTTTACTATGGCTCTTTGTGCTAAAAGTTTGTGGCGTGCTCTTTTTGTTCCTCGTTTGTGGAATAGGGTTATTTGTTTGAAATATATCAAGAATGGCTCTTTATTCCAATAGATCAAGGAGCTGATTTTAAAGCTGCAAAGTGCCTCGTATATTTGGAAAAGTTTCCTTAAGGTATTTCCTTACCTAAGTTCCCATTTCAGTTGGAAGGTGGGGTGAGGTATCCAAGTCTTTGTTGGAATTGATCCAATTGTGGGTGTTTCTAGGAATGGATTTCTTTTGGGTTCTCTCATTTCGGAACTTCACAAGAGGAATATTTGGGTGATCTCTCATATTAAGAATCCAGAATTGGGTGGTGATGGTTATTGGATGTTAGTGAGACGGTTAAACTTGCATGTATAGGTGGTTGATGAATGGAACATGTTTATTTCTTCTCTATCACAAGCAGGGACCCTTCTTGAAATTTTAGGCGATAGTATTGTGTGGGAACCAAACTTAAAGTATGGGGAAGTTTATGCAAAACTTGCTTACAAATTTATTGTCAACCAAAGCAAGAAGAATGATGTGAAGTGGTGTAATAATTACAGTGGAAGAGTCATATCTCTCCAAAAATTAAATGTTTCATCTGGATGGATTTGTATGATTGTATTCTTGTTTGGGAAAACTTGCAATTACGTGGTTTTGTAGGTCCAAGTATCTGTTATTTGTGAAAGAAGGATATGGAATCCGCTCCTCATCTCTTTTATCAATGTTTATTTTTCAATTTGGTTTGGGAGGAGGTTTCTAGTTTGTTAAATATGCATGTTGGTTGGAAAGGAATTGATTTAGAGGATATTTTCTTCAAGTGGTTTCATATAAAGGAAAAACATAAATCTCTTCCTTTATTTATTTTCTAGGAGGTTTGGAAGATGCGAAATAAATGTATTTTCCAAGATATTTTTCCATCTTTAATTGTTACACTTCCAAAGAATTACGATGTTGTTTTAGAATGGATAAAGGAGGAGGTGATTAACCCTTAAAAGATTTTGATTAGGCCTTCCTTTTCATAGTATATTCTGAGTCGTTTTTTTGATGGTGCTCAGGTGAAAGGGTGGTGTGGAGCATGGATGTTACTAATTATGCAAAGGGATCATGATATCAAGCCAAAGATGAGAATTGGTAAGGGGACTAATACAATGGAAAAAATTCTCTCCCTTTGGGGTCTAATGTGGTTTGCTAAGAAGAGAGGTCTTCTAGAGATAAACGTATACGGTGATGCAAAAGTCAGCATAGATTGGGTCAATGATTTGAATGATATGCAGTCTTTGGGTATTTATGGATGGATGAGGAGAGTTAGAAGTCTTATTAAACATTTTCATGCTTTATCTTTCAAACATATTTATCTTTGTTTCAATGAGGATTCATCCAGTATGTTGAATTTTTGGATGGTTTGTTGATTGATTTTGGGTCATATCAGGTGTTTTAAGTATTTTTGGTTTGTGAAGATAGATGTTAGCTTACTTGAGAGTCTTGATGTAATTGGGTGGTTGTTCCTCTTTTGTATGAACCGTAATTAATTTGTTGGGATGGTATTAGTGGTTAAGTTAGGTATAGTAAGGTTTGTAGTTTACGTTAGTCTTGTTTTGAAATTGGGTTGTTCAGTTTTGTGGGACTCCTCTGGTCTGTAGTTTTTGTGGAGGAAGTGATTGGTTCATATGTAACTTTGATTTCTTTTGGGAATAACATGTTGAATGTTTTTTTTTATTGAAAAAAAAATGTACTAGCCTCATTTAATGCTCCATCGACATCATAAATATCCCAACTTGGTCACACCAAAATACAAATCCAATATGGTATCATCTAATTCATGATCCATTTAGATGTTATGCATGAATTATTAATAATAATAAAATAATGCAAAAACATGACTAAGAGGGATAGAGTTTGTCCCTCATTTGGACTATCATTACCATTCTTATCATTAGTATGAGGATTCTATAGTAGAATAGTTAGATGTGAATGAAAAAAGATTCAAATTAGTAATTAAAATCTAATTATAAGAAATACAATTTAAATTATTATAATTATAAAAAATATATAAAATAATAAAAAACATATATATAATTATGTTGAGTTTAATTAAATGTTTTATGTAATTTATTATGTAGTTAAATATATATCAATTGGGTTTGGTTCGAGTGGTTGTGGGATGGAGCGGAAGTGCTTAGAGGTTTTTCCCGACATAAATAGATTTCATGGATGAATAACATTGATTTATAGGAGTGACAATGGCAAAATCACCTGCCTAAATGGATGTGAAGGAAATATTCTATTATATGATAAAAACAAGATGTGGATTGTAGAGTATTGGCTAGCCAAAATAAAAGGGTAGGTAATTTTTTTTGCATGTGGCATAGGGTATTTTATGTTTTTATTTCAAAATAGGGTAAATAGAATTTTATTTTTCATTCAAGGCCCTACTTCATCAAATATTGGGGAATGTTGCTAAATCATTGGTCCCTTGACTTCCAATGAGAAGAGTAGGTTTTCAATGGCATAATTAGATTTCATGATTGAATAACATGTATTTATATATGTGACAATGACAGACTCGGCCACCTAGATGTTTGTGAAAGAAATATTATCTTCTATAATCAAAGAAAGACGTGGATTGTAGAGCATTGGTTACCTAATATAGAAGGCTAGGTAATTTTGTTTGCATGTGGCTGAGAGGATTTTATGTTTTTATTTCAAATAGGGGGAATAGAATCTAATTTTTCATTTAAAACCTTAATTCATCAAATCCCAGGGAGTGATGCTAAGCCATTAGTCCCTTGAATTCAACCTAGAAGAGGAGATCATACTAGCCCATGCAATATGGGTCTAGCTTCCCCACCTTCCATTAATATTTTCATATGAAAGCACCTTTAGAGCCATTGGGGACAATTAAGTTAATGCATTCAATTGAACAAAACCAAAAGGAAATATGTATTCATAAGCTAGAATATGTGTGGAAATGGATTTGGAGAAGGGCCTTCCAGAGGCATAGAAAACAAACATTTATGGTTGGAGCATTGATAAGAATTAAATTATGAGCAGTGCCCCTTCAAATGCAATTCTTTCCATAAATACGAACATTTTCCTACAAATTTCCCAAAATTCAGGAGGATCGTACTCTATCTACTGTTGGGATATTATAAACCCACTCCATACTTAGGATAACAATGTTCAATCATTATTAATTAATTTCCTACCTATTAGCCTAGATAGTTAGCATCCACTTGCACCACTTGGTCAACACTTGCCATATATACCCTAGAAGCGTTGTTTTCTTGGTTTTGGTTAGATCCTGCCTACTTTATTGATTGCTAGAATTAGTAACTATACCTTCCTATAGATTTTGTCTTTATCCTACTTTATTCCTGCCTTTCAGTGGATAAGGTAAAGCTAGTCAACTAGGAAACTTCCATAAGTTTGTTGCCAACCCATCCTCCATGATTTTCTCTCCAGATTCCAGGATTAGCATGTTTATCCATCACTCATGAAAAATCACTCATGCTTTCGCTAATTCATGATGTCCTGGACAGAGTTGGAAATTTCTTTAGACGCTTATGGGGGTTTATCATATTTAGTAATCATAATTTATGAGCTAGCACGAGTTGTCTTCTAGCAACTCAATTTTCCTTTATAAGGATGTATTACTATTTTAATAATCAATCAATTATCCATTCTTCACTTCTTTATGTGATTCAATCTCATTATTCTTCTCTCTATTTTCCTTGTGCATGCTTGTGAGAATTATATTGTAACTAGATCTCGTCCCATGCTTACACATTGTATTAAGCATAAATTTATTTATGGTATCATAGCTGCTATTTCTACACGGTATCAGAGTCACAGGGTTCTTAAATTCAACAGAGTTGTGGATCTATCAGTTCTCTAGATTAGAGCACATCTAGTCTCATATTCCTCTATGAAGAAGAGCTTGAATTGAGCTTACAAAATTTTCTCCTAGTTTTTATTTGTGCAGGTTGTAGAGAGTATCTTCTTGAGAGCATCAAATTCTTAGCATGGATTCCTCTTCAACTATGAACTTGACTCCCTTCAACCATCATGAATGGAAGGCCGCAATTGGCATTCTTTTGCACAGTAAGGGACTATATAGAGTTACTCTATCTTTGGAGAATGAGCCTAATGTTATTGTTGAGAAAGATAAGTGGCATAATACGTTGGATGAAGCCTATGGATTTATTTGCCTCTCTATTTATCCTGATCTACTCTTTCATCTAGATGGTTTGACCACTCCAAACCAAGTATGGACCAAACTTGAGTCTCTCTTTGGAGTACAAGATGAGATAACAACACATTAGTTGGAGAATAAGTTATTCTCGTTGGGCCCAAGTAGTTTTGATTCTATCGAGGGTTTATTCACCAAATTCAAGTCACTTGTTCTATTACTCAATCAATGTGGGATTGAGAATAAGGAATATCAATTGATCCTTTATATCCTATCAAAATTGGGTTGTAAATACTCAGTTTTGTGTCTACTTTTCATGCTACTAAGCTTGTTATTTCTAATTGGAAAATGCCTTATTTGAGTACATTCTTTGATCCACTAAGAAACGAGCAAGATAAATGGATCCAAATGGGTACTCTTAGATCCTCCAAGGGAAAGCAAGAATGCAAAATCAAAAGAGAAGAAATTTCTGAAAGATAAGAAGCCAAAGTCAGATAATGCAAATGAAAGTTCAAAGCCTAATAATGAAGGTTCAATGAAGAAAGTCAATAAGAAAGGGAACACATCCAAGTGTTATTATTGCAACAAGGTATTTCATATTGAGAAGAAATATTTCAATAATAATATGGAAATCATGTCTCATCTACTTGAGAATCATAACATTAAATTTCCAGATGAGCTAGAGAAGCATGTTGAATCCTCATAAGACTGTCATAGTGCACAGTTCCAAGGTGATATAAATTATGCCTTGAGCGCCAGAGTTAAATCCTTTCCCCATATATATGATTTAGATTCATTTTCTGATATATCAGAATACAAAATCTCAATTTTTTTCTTGAATAATCTATCTATCGGTCTACCATATTCATCTCCCAATGATTGTGATTTTTCACTAGATCCTGACTCTTCTTTAAGCAACTCTTTCTCAATCCATTAAAATGATAATAATTATGATTTAGAACAATATTTTGAAGCTGACATGCATGATATGACATCATCCATACCATCTACCATACCTATGAATACTCCTAAGACTATACAAACCCCTAGTTCACTAGTTGATTCCTCATTGGTTTCCTATGCAGTGTTACTTATATCAAATGGTTTCAAGTCTTGCTTATTTTTCACTAGTTAGTTATCCATGACCTTAGTCATCATTCGAATTATATTACACATGTTTGTATCTATTATAAACACTTATGGTTCAAATCTCAAGTCCATCCATCATTCATATTTTTACACTCATTAGTTTTTCCCAGTTGCTCATCCTTTTCCTACTCTAGCCCTATATCCTAATGGAAACACTAAACATTTGGTATTTGTTGCTCCATATGATAATATTTATGATATATTATATTATTTTCAACCTCATTTCATATTTTGGAAGGTGCTACAATAGTTCGAAAGGAATATATGTGATCCACATCACCATTTTGCAGCTATACAAGGCACTGATTGTGTTGATTTTTCTACTCTTTGGGAAAGAGTATGCACATATCTCTTTTCCTTTTGAGATTTTGTTTTTAGATCAGATTATGTTAGAAGCAAGAATCATTCATATAATTCTCATACTTCATCAGATGATGAGCTACAAGGAGTCTCTCCTCTTATTGTTGCAAATACTACAATCTAGCGCATGATCATAAAGTTCACAACTTCTTCATCAAATTATTTAATCATAAGCAGTTCAATCAACTCATTCAAGTGAAGAAAAATATATGTTGAATACATGTTGTTCAATTTTGTTCCTTGTCCTTTTTTGAGGGAGGATTTTCCCCATGTGGTTTTGGCTCTTTCCTCACTTTTCTGGACATGAATAATTATAAAGGGTGACCATAGCCTTGTTGTTGGGCCCTATATGCATCTATATTTTTTATTGTTTCAGACATATTATCATAAATTCAGACTTAAAGGGGTGTTTTTTGGATATTTTAAAACCACTCCATACTTAGGATAACAATATGTAATCATTATTGATTAATTTCCTACCTACTAGTCTATATAGTTGGCATCCACTTACACCACTTAGTCAACACTTGCCATATATACCCCAGGACTGCCTTTTTCCTGATTCTAGTTAGATATATCCCACTTTATTGACTGTCATAATTAGTAATTGTGCCTTCCTGCATATTGTGTCATTATCCTGCTTTATTCTCACCTTTCAGTGGATAAGGTAAAGCTAGTCAACTAGGAAACTGCTATCTTTTGTTGCCAACACATCCTCCATGATTTTCCCTCTAGATTCCAATATTAACATGTTTTTCCATCACTCATGACATCTCACTTATGATTTATATAATTCGTGAGGTCCTTGACGGAGTTGGAAAGTGATTTAGACACCTATGAGGGTTTATCATATTTAGCAATCTTGATTTATGAGCTAGCATGAGTTGTCTTCTAGCAACTCAATTTTCCTTTATAAGGATGTATTAATATTTTAATAATCAATCAATTCATTGATTCAATAATCAATTATTCATTCTTCACTTCTTCATGTGATTTGTTCTCATTATTCTTCTCTCTATTTTCCTTGTGCATGCTTGTGAGAATTATCTTGTAACTAGATCATGTCATGTGCTTACACATTGTATTAAGAATCAATTTCTTTATGGTATTGAAGCTTCTATTTCTACACCTATGTAGCCTCCAATACCATCTATCCAAATAGAGTTAAATTTGATTAGGAAATTAATGATAGCAATTAGCACAAAAAAAATCTAAGGTGTTGTAGCAAACCAAGATAATTTAGAAAGGGTTGTCCAAAGAAAAGCTATCAATAGCACTTTGAGGTCCTTGAAATTTTATATGTTGTGGAAAGGGAGAGTGAGGAGGTGGAGAGGGGGCTAATTCAAGAAGAAATATTTAAGGATGAATCAAACTCCTTTCAATACTCAAAGAGGTCAAGAGTTTCTTCTACAAAAATCAGAAACCCTACAATCCTTACCATTAGGTGATGAAAAGATAAATCAACCAATTCCATTGGCCAATTTGAAAATGGGGAAAGGACCCTAAGAGTTTCCATATATACATTTCCAAGTGGAAAATACCCTCAAATGGGTAATCTTGAGTCCTACTCTTAACATCTCTTATATCAAGGCACTAAGAAAGAAGGCTTCTTGTATGTCACCCCTTCTTACAAAAGGGTGGAAAATAAATCGATGACTTCAACGGATTGAAGTAGAACAAAACAAAGTAGATGATACTCATAGTTCATTTGTTGCTTCTTATTTATCTTCTGATGTGACTACATCTAGGATTCTATACATGTAATTCATTGTGTAGTTGTGTAGTTATTTCAATATGTAAAGCAACATCCTTTCTACGTCTATAACCAAATGAATTGGAGAGTCTATAATAATGATTTTAATATCACATTACGAGAAATCCTTGTTATAGCATGATTTTCCACACATATGCAACATGCCTTGATGGCCTATTTTGTCCCTCTGTAGACTTAGTATACCTCTTTTGCTCAGTTGAAACCCTTAAAAACACATTTTTGTTGATACATGTGGGTCAACATCTCTACAACCAACGTACACACATCTTGCTCCATTATGACCCACATACATTGGGTTTCGAGCTAAAAAATAAAAATATTTCAAGTTTTCCATGCCAAGTCATGGTTGTTATGATACTTGGCCTTCCATATGTTGTAAAACCCTTCGATTCAATCCTCCATATCCCTTTTGAGGGATATATATTGAGCCATTGTGAAGCATTTGAGGAGGAGAAACTTTGAGAGCAAGTAAACTATAATGGGATTTTTCCCTAATGCCATTGCCTTTAGTCTACATCCCTTTATCCTTGCTACATTGAACCTTCTATGTTCATCTCCCAAGATTTTCTTATCTTGTAGAGGAGGAACCCAATTACTCCTTATACTTGTGAGATTCCCATTGCATGGAGGATTGAAGTGGTGGAGGAACTTAGTTTCTCAGTTCTGATGAGTTGTCGACAGAAGGTTGTCATTATGTGATTTAGTTCTTTATATTAATAGAAATACTATTTTCTTGTCCAATTCATATTGCAAATGTTTATGTTAAATTCCATGGGTATATTTTCTTATCATGTGAATGGATTATGCTAGAGTAGAGGCTCACATTTTATTTATATATTAAATGATTGGATCCCTTTGTTGTTGAGGAGAAGTTGTAGGTGAAGAGCATTGGATCAAGAGCTCAACGGTGGCATTCTTCAGATGTCTAGTTGATGTAAAAGCATTATCCTTTTGTTGTTGTCATTTTACATTTACATAGCATACTTGGGAATTGAGTTGATTTCTGGTGTCACTTGGTCTGTTGTGGTCTACCCCAAGCCATAGGAATATTTTCTCCACAACAATCCTCACAATTTCATATTATATTGTTCACTGATTTTCTCACAACATTTTCTAATACAAAATATAACCATTAATATGATATAACCATTACCATGGAAAAAAACTAAGAAATTCCTATTGTTATTTTCTTTTAACATTGATAATTTTTCATCTTTGTTTTTATAAAAATATCTATCTGACTTCTTGAATAAATACAATTTAAAATGAATTCAAATTGATTTTAAATTGGTTTGATCATGAAATAGTTTGTTGTTAACTGTACATTGAGGGCCACTCATTCACCTCTATGATCCAAATGGGAAAACATAATTAAACCATGCCTTAAAACTATTGCCTACTTGTCTTCACGCAGAGGAAAAAAAATAGTGACTTGATATTCTGAGGTGAATCAAAGTTACAAATCAAAACGATCTTTGAAAAAAATATTTTTCTGGTGAAGAAACGATCCCTATCATAATAGTCCATGAAACAAAATAACGTAGCAACAAAAGACTATAAATACTAGTAATAACCATTATGGCTAATTACACAAAAACTAACTATTTTGTAGCAACAAAAAAAGAAGAGTGAGAACTAATATAAGTGAAGAGTATGAATGTTGCAAGTAAATGAATCTTGTATCTCCTCCACACTAAGATAGCCTTCAGTCATCTCCAGAGCTTCCTGATATAAGGTATCCTCTAAAGAATTCAACTCTTTGTAAATGTGTCAAATGGAGTAGATGATGAAGTTCTTAAGTAGGATCTTGGTGTTTAAGCACCATTGTTCCAACATAGAAACTTAGATGGCAGCAAAGCCATTTTCCCAATAAATTGTCACACGAGAGTCACCGAAAATTTATATGTGTTGAATGTTTTTACTGATGGAAAACTTCAATAACCCTCATAAATCAATGAGTTATACCCTTTTATTAGTTCCCGAACAACAACCCAACTTTAATAAAAAACAATGACAATCAAAAATATATAAAACCATCCCTCCACTGAAAAAAGAAAAAAAACATTTCTATAAGCACCATTAAAGTACCCCAACACTTTGACTTGTCAATTGGTGGTTTTTAAACATGTTGGATTCCAAGAAATTTACATTGGCCCAATAATTCCTTAAAATCAGGGATAATTTTAGGGGCGAATTTTAGCCCAATGGGCTATTTTTTCCATGTTTTTCTCCCAAAAAAGATTCGTCATTTTGCATTTTTTTGAAGCCCTGTTTCGCCCAATTTTGATGGGGAAAAAAATTTTCACCCTAAAAATTGCCAAATTATTATATAAACGATATAAAATCCTTGGAAATTAAAATATTTTTTGAAAAATATCGCCAATCATTTTATAGTTGGCGTTTTAAGAATTGGTAATATTCGCCAACATTTATACACTTTTAAATAAGTATGGTTCCTTAAAATAATCCCTACTTAAAATTGATCAGACATTTGGAGACAACCTGCATAACAACTTGTGAAAATTTATCAAATATAACAACATTACGAGCTTTCCAAATGACCTAGAATACAAATAAAGCCTGGGATTTAAATGTCGGTAATCATATCTTCCACTAACGAATATTATATTCTAACGAATATATGTTCCAATGAAATCCATACTTTAGATGAAACATCAACTCATCCCATACATTCTGATAGAAAGAACATTCTACACAAAAATGTTGTATGCTTTCCTCTGCCCCTTTACAAAGAAAACATAGCCTAGGCCCATGGAAACCTCTTCTTCATAGATTGTCCCATGTTAGAGCCCGATTTGATAATCATAACCAAGTGAAGCATTTAATATTCAAAGGTAAATTCCAAGACCAAATCTTATGCCACCATGGAGGATAAACCTAAAGAGAATAAGAAATGATAGAATCATAAGCAAAATATGTTGTGATCATACCCTTTTGTTTATTCCATGACCATACTAGAAATTCCTTTGTATCCCCAAGGGTAATGCCTAAATGTTTGAGACCATCAATAAAACCTATCAATTTCGAGGCTAAATTTCCCCTTAGTTCTATATGACGAACAGAAATCCACTGAGGTTGAGCAGAAGCAGAAATCCATCGAAGCTAAATGGGACAACAAATCCCATGATATCTCAAAAAAGGACTACCCTTCCACAAAAGGATCCTTTCCGAGGATAATATTTTTACCTAAATCAACCTTCCATGAAATCCACTTACCAAGCTAGGGAAAAAACTTTATAGAAACTTTTCCATATATTGGAAGCCTACGAGTTGTACGTATTATTCTTTCGAGCCCATTCTTCTACCGAAAGATGCCTAATATATTTATCTCACGGAATAGAGCCCCACATCCCTGAGTCAAACTATCCTCACGATAGGATTCTTAATATGAGAGCTTGATTGAACCATGTCATGTTTTTTTTATGCCCCATGCCTCTAAGGATTTGGGAAAGAAAATTTTCTCCCCTTGCATTAGGTGGAACTTCCTCCTCTCACCATATTCAGACCATAAAAATTTTATCATTATTTTTCAGATATTGTTTAATATAGAAGAAGGGATTCAAGCTAAATCCATCCAAAATACATGGATGCTTTCTAAGATAGATTTAACCAATACATGCCTTCTTCCCACTGATAACGATTTGAAGCACCAATAACCAACTTTTGTCTCCACTTTCCTTTGTAACCATAGACAATACTTACTGTAATAACAATTTGGTTTTAAAAAATAAACAAGATATTTCATCCTAGTCTCAATGGAATCTATCCAGAAAGGTAAAAGGTTTGATACTTGAAGCAGCAGATACTCATGGACTCCATTATGAAGGAAAGTCGATTTCTGTTGACTAACCACCATCCCATAAGCAAAGCAAAAAATATTTATGATTTCATTATACAAGGCCCATTCCTCAAGAGTACCATCCCCAAATATCAATACATCATCTACAAAAATTAGATGTGTCACCTCAACATGTGGGGAAACCTTTATCCCCTGCAAAGATTGTTTAGATTTATCTTGGATAGTCAATTGACTTAATCCTTCAATCAACAATAAGAACAATATAAGAGGTGAAATGGGGCATCCTTTCCTAAGCCCTCTCAAGATCCTAAAAACGGAGGTAGGAGAACCATTAACCAACACTCCAAACTTGACAAAGGTAACACAGGCCATTATCCATTCAGTAATATCGAGAGGAAATCCTATTTGTAGGAGAATTAGTATCAAATACCCAATCCACTCTATCATATGCTTTTTCCAAATCCATCTTCAGATTTAAAGCATGAACTTTCTTAACCTTTATGGTGTGGAGTTATTCCCGAGCATCCTCCACAACATTATGAATGAGCATATTATGCAGAAAACTAAACCACTCCTTTGATAAACATTTATCAAGAACAAGCTTAATCTGATATGATCTTATATATCAGATTACATAAAGAGATTGGTCAAAATACATTAAATGAGTCTGGCTTAGAACTATTTGGGATAATAGCAATGAAGGTTGAGTTCATAGGACCAAAAATATAACCATTCTGATGAGATTCCTCAACTAACATGATATGCTCACCAAGAATATCAAAGAAATTTAGGAAGAATTCCACGGTCCATCCATCCAGGCCAAAACTCTTATCTCTATCCATATTCTTGATAACAGCTTTGATGTCTTCTATGGAAACTTCCCAACAAATATTGGTTCCCTCATCTTCTAAAAAAGTACCTTCGAAATATATTGATTACCTTAAGTTTAGCCTCAATCTCAGATTTATCAAAAGCTCTAAAAACCCGTCCAAAATATTTAATAGATTCCTTTTCCAGGTCATATTGAGAGAAAATATTCTCTCCAAAACTATCATTTAAATCCCATATTGAGTTTTGGTTCTTGCATTGAGAAGCAAAATTGTGGAAAAAGTTGGTATTACAATTCCCATGGTTAAGCCAATCGCCTGACTTTTTTTGCCAAGATTCCCTTTCAATTCTTGTAATATGATTCTTATAAGCTTTCAAATGTAAGAGGTGATATTTTTCTCCAACCGAGAAAACCCTTGAAGAATTACCCTCAAATAATTGCATAATATGATCTTCAATGTTAATAAGTTCCAGGATGAATGAGGCTTTCTTCTCCCTTTCCCAGTTCAAAACCACCGATTTCAACTTTTTGTGATTGCACAATAGACCATGCATGATCGTGTATTTCCAAAAATTCCTGACAAGTTTGTCGAAAGCATCATCTGCCAACCAGATATGATTAAATTTAAAGGGAAAATGTTGCTTTTCCCCTCCATTTACCATTGAAGACATATCGGTATATGATAAAAAACCCTAGAGCTCAGTTACCAAGAATGAAACCTAGAAAAATACTTGTGAGGCCAACAACGATAAATAACTGATCCATCCTTTTAGAAATAACAACCTCACATGTTCAACCATTTCACTAGGTAGGAACAAGCATGATTGGAAAAATATTGATAAACTCTGAACACCTAGTTTCTTGGATCAACAATATATCCGACTTGATCATGGACAAAATACACCTAAGGGAATTGTCTTTTTCCAGGACCCCCATCCCACGAATATTATAGGATGTACAAATCATTGGGAAACTGGGCTAGAGGCCTGTAAATATCTAAGAGGGAAAACAATAGGAAGCTTTTGGGTTTCTTGCCATTGCCTTGAGTATGGTAGACAACATCGTATAAGAATAATTCCACGCACTAACTTCTTCACGTGAATGGGTTGACATAGTAGTGACTACATTCTTCATCTATTGTTTTGTAATAGTAACATTGTGAAAGTGTATCAAATAGATATGTGACAAATAAGAGTTATAATCTTGTCTGAAAAAACCATAATAGGTTTTTTAGAATATCAGTCAGCCAAAGAGGGGTTTGGAAGTGGGAGAGAATCATGAGACAAAGTAACAAATATGTCCACAAGATAGGAGGGGAGCAGTGGTCCAAGGTGGAAAATACTAAAAGATATCGACCTCGATCTCCACGTCCTATCCATCCCAAGAGAATCCAAAATTTTCACCGTGGAAGAAGGAGAAGAGATCAAATCCGAATAGACATAGACAAAAGAAATATTCCCACCCACACCTTGTTAGGATTATTAATCCTCCCTTGTCCAATTTGGTCATAAATTCTAAATCAAGAGTCATGTCTAAATCGGGAGTCCTTTTAGTCTATTTTTAGTCACTAGCACCATTGGGTCCACTTGGCCTAATTGGGGCACATGCACAAGTTACTAATGTGTAAGGAACACTAATTGAGGCTAGCTGCCACTGATTGCACTTGCATGCATCATTTTAGGATCCTCCTAGATCAATCCCTACAAATTAGGAGCCACTGGGAGTGCCAATACCAACCTCTCTCAATTGAGTTCAGTTGGTGACTAGTCAAGCTCAGTTAGGAGTCAGTTACATTCAGTTCTAGTTCCCTCCACTCATTTCTATTCAGTTAGCACTAGGATTGCATGGCTGCATGTAGGTGAGGCGCATTTACTCACCTACCTCAATCAGTTAGACTAGTCAACACTGAATTAGACACTTGAGTTTGGATTTTGAACTCCGATGAACTCCGATAATGATTTAGACAAGGTCAGTTAACCATACAGTCAAGTAGAGTCCAATCAATTCAAATTTTCTCACATGGTTTCGAATTGCATGTGGCTATTTAGCCATTGTACTTCATTGTAATTACTATCTAATTACATTTGATTAATGAAAGCATTCACAGTTGCAAGCCATTTTTGCACTATTTCATTCTTCAATTGCTGAGTAAATTGTGTGATCTATTTTGTGAGTTGTTTGTTAATCCATAGATCTATGTGATCAATTTAATATGGTATCAGAGCCTTGGCAGGACAAGGCACTTCTCCTACTATAGATCCATACTTGGATCAAAAAAAAAATTGAGCAAAATTGCTCCTTCCAGTACTGCACCAGAAGCAGAGAATTTACCACTTACTATCCCGAGTTAAGGAATTGTTGATCAAGCTTGCTTGATCAACTATGTTGGGTGTGAAGGAAATTCCAAAAGTGCATACTGTTGACCTTATTTTGTATGTTTGATTGTGTGATTTATAGGTTTATCAATCCTCTTCACTGCATTCGCTACAAGCAGCTCAGTCTCCTTCTCTGCATTCGCTACAGCAGCTTAGTCCTCTCCTTTGCATTCTAAATGGCTCCTCCAATGGACCTTCTCACTCCTTTCAACTATCATGAGTGGAAGGAGGACATGGAGATGAAGCTATGCTCCAAAAGACTCTTCAGACTCACAATGGAGATAGAGAAAGAGCCAATTCATTATGGTGACAAAGAAAAGTACTGGAATAGGCTTAATGAAGCCTACAGATGCTTGCACCTCTCAATCTCTCGAGATCTTCTCTTCCACATAAATGGATTGAAGACTCCCAAGGAGGTTTGGGATAAGCTTGCCTCCTTATTTGACAAGCAGGATGATCTAAGGATCTATCAGCTGGAGAATGAGTTGATCTCTCTCCATCCAACCAATTTCGAAATACTAAATGACTTCTTCACAAAATTAAAGCATCTAGTGTTCCAATTGAAGCTGTGCAAGGTTGAGAAGGATGATGATCAACTCATCCTTTCCATTCTCTCCAAACTTGGTGCAAACTGTTCAGTATTTGTATAAACATTTCATTCTGTGAAGCTCTCTACTCCAAACTAAAAGATGCCTACTCTAAAATCCTTCATTGAATCTCTCACTCAGGAGCATGACACGTTGATCCAAATGGGGATCATTCGATCTTCCAGAGATAAAGCATTGGTTGCAGGAGGACCTAAGGTAGCGAATGATAAAGGGAAGAAAAAGGATGAGTCTCCTATAGAGAAAGAGCAGTCAAAAGAGCCTTTAGGTTCGAAGAGATGCAAGAAGAATGGAAAAGGAAAGACACTCTGTTCTTACTGTGGAAGGGGCTTTCATCCAGAAAGCACCTATATGAGAAGAACAATAGATGAGATGGGTCTTATACTGAAGAAGCATAACATTATTGTACCTGCTAGCACAAGGAAGGATGACCATAGGGAAGAAACTGAAGAACATGAAGAGACATGCCATGCACTGAAGGATAGCTACTCCACAACACATGCCTTCCTCATTGATTCTGGAGCCTCCAATCATATGGTTGCATCTAGAGAATCATTCTCTTCCTTGCAGTCTTTTGATGGTCCTAGTATTTAGATGGGAAATAACAGTAAATTTCAAGCCAAAGGGAAGGGATCTATCAAGCTTGAACATGGAAAGTTCAAATATGTGCTTTATGTTCCCTCCCTAGCTGCAGACCCATTATCCATATACCATATGACTCATACTAGCTCAACAAAGCGAGTCATATTTGGTCTTGACTTAGTGGAGATCACAGATATATCTACTGGGAACATCATAGCGAAGGGTGTGCAAATCATGCCTCCAAGGCATATGAGTTCTCACACTTCATGCCATTTTCAGAACCAGTGCACTCTTAGCAGCCACTTGCAAGGGAAGGTAAAAAAAATTCATCAACTTCTTTTGCAGTTTCCACTAGTATTGCAGATCCAGCTGTATCAGTTTATGAGATTGAGATTCAGGGTGATTCACATCCAAATCCAGTCCCTCCTTCCAAATTGGAAGCCAGGAAGATGATTGGAAATCCATTTGACACTCAGAAGGGAAAGACCCTTGCGCTATGCCATGCAATCTTACCTCCTTCAGAGAGATGCAATAGACTCCCTGTAAGATGCTACATGACAAGGGATCAGTCTCACTTCATTAAGAATAATAGAGTGGATCATACACCTCTTCATCTAGCAAGAGGCAAAGGCTACATTCCTCCTTCCTTCCATCATCATTTTGGGAAAAGATGGAGAAGTCTACATGCCAAGCCCTAGGATATCTGTGCACAGAGCATTATGCATGCTTCTTCGCTACATCACAGAGATTGCAACAACAGATTTTCAAGTTTTTCAAACTTGAATCCCGACTCTATTTGCTTGGTTAGAGGGGGGGATTTTTTCCCATGTGGTTTTTTCCCCAGCTCCTTGTATTGAACAGTTACTTTACTTTACTTGCTATAATGGGTGACCTATGGTCTTAGTTACTAGGGCCCACAAATTGTCCAAGTTAGCATTCAGGGGGGGTGTTAGGATTATTAATCCTCCCTTGTCCAATTTGGTCATTATGTCTAAATCAGGACTCATGTCTAAATTGGGAGTCCTTTCAGTCTATTTTTAGTCACTAGCACATTGGGTCCACTTGGCCTAATTGGGGCACATGCACTAGTTACTAATGTGTGGGGAACACTAATTGAGGTCAACTGCCATTGATTGCACTTGCATGCATTAGTTTAGGAGCCTCCTATATCAAGGCCTATAAATTAGGAGCCAATGGGAGTGTCGATACCAACCTCCATCAGTCGAGTTCAATTGGTGACTAGTCAAGCGCAGTTAGGAGTTAGTTACATTCAGTTCTAGTTCCCTACACTCAGTTCTATTCAATTGGCGCTAGGATTGCATGGCTGCATGCAGGTGAGGCGCATTTACTCACCTACCTCAGTCAGTTAGACTAGTCAACACTGAATTAGACACTTGAGTTTGGATTTTGAACTCCGATGAACTCCGATAATGATTTAGACAAGGTCAGTTAACCATTTAGTCAAGTAGAGTCCAATCAATTTGAATTTCCTCACATGGATTCGAATTTCATGTGGCTATTTAGCCATTGTACTTCATTGTAATTATTATCTAATTACTTTTGATTAATGAAAGCATTCACAGTTGCAAGCCATTTTTTGCATTGTTTCATTCTTCAATTGCTAAGTAAATTGTGTGATCTATTTTGTGAGTTGTGTGTTGATCCATAGATCTATGTGCTCAATTTAATACACCTAAAGAAGGTTCCACAGAGGGATGGAAACCCAGAATACCCCTCGACAAGGACATAGGTGGAGTGTTTTGACGAGAAACAAGCACACCTTAAGAATTAGGGCTTGAATATGAGGAAAGAGGAGGTCCATCAATGTTAACCCTACCTTAGTCCCCATTGAGAATGGAAAATGGATTGACTCCTAGAAAACTCACGGGTCCTAACCACAAATAACTCTTCTGAAGATAAAATATTATGAAAAGAAGGAAGAATTCGAAGCTTTCCCATTAAGGAAGAAACCTCAAAACTAGATAAAACCTTGATCCATGGAAAAGTGGTAAAGGTCAAAGGAAAGTTCACCTAAGGAGGTCCCGAATATGAGAAGTCACAGGGAACATTTCATAGTGGATCCTTCATAGGAGAAACATCTACCCTACGTAGTATTCATGCCAAAATTGGAGAAATATGCTGGGAAAAATCACTTCCATCTTCTGACCTGGTTATTTGAGGACACTGGTTTTTTAGGTGTCCAGTCTTGCATAAAAAACAATGCCAAAAATGAATGCCTTTGTAATCATGTTTCTGAACAAAGGTGGAGCCTCCCCAATCGATAGACACCTCATATAGAAGACCCCAAGGCACATTGAACTCAATAAGGATAGCCACAATATGCTTATCAACCCCATATAACATGTCAAAATCCATATGAATGAGTCACCCAATATTGTTGGTCAAAGATTGATGATCTATCGTGATCGTAATTGCAACAAAAACCCTAGAAGCAAGTACCAAAGATTGTAGAGAGTCATCGGTTCTTTCAGAGGGTTAAAAGCATTATTCCACCTTAATACTAGGGATCCCTGAATAACCATCCAAGCCTTAGCTAAGATACGATCAGAAGCCTCAATCAATAAGAAGTGAAAACAAAACCACCCATTAACCAACATACTAAGCATAGGGCAATGTTCGATAAATGGCTTCCAGTTAGTCCATATCCACTTCATGAATTTCAAACTATTTCCTACTTGTATCTAAGTTATGTGCCATGATGCCACGATGCCATACGCTGCATGTTGTCTTCTTCTATCACGCGTACTTACACATGTAAGTACTTTGGTAAGAAGGAAGAGGAATGGTGGTACTTTAAGGCTTGTTTGAGAATATTATAAAATTTGTAATTTTCGTACACGGAGCAAAGAGATAGAAGTTGAAATGTAAATCAATGGAAACATACATCAAAATTATGAAGACAATATTCAAGAAAAAACCAATGTAACATTATGGTGGTAGTTTAGGGCTTGTTTGAGAATATTATAAAATTTGTAATTTTCGTACAAAGAGCAAAGACATGATAGAAGTTGAAATGTAAACCAATGGAACAATACATCAAAATTATGTTTAGAAGATAATATATGTGTTGGAAAACCAATGTAACATATATGTGTTGATGAATGCCATAGAAACACATGCAAGGTGATTTAAATAAGGAAACATATATAATTAGATATTCATTGGAAGACATTTACAACAAGAATGACATGGATAAAAAAAAATATGGTGGAAAAGGATTTCAACAATTGAATGCTTCTATTGTTGTTTAAGTTTGGTATATAAATTGTCCTTTATTCATGAATGTTCTTTGAAGGAAAATGTTGGTGAAGATACGAAGGTTAGATCAGGTCTTAATTTTGTTTATGGTAGTGAATGTTATATCTTAACGATTAATATTGTTATTGTTTATTGTTGTTTTTTAATGTCATGTATTACGATTTATTGTGTTGAGAGACTTTGTTCACAACTTAAAGTTGATCAGATGTGTCACGTTTGTCACACAATGTTTGTTTAAAAGAGTAAATATTAAAAAAAAAATTATAAAACCAAATACACGTTGGCTTCAAATTTAAATTGGGTAGATTGTAAAATACATTTATATAAATATACATATAATTTCAATTTCAATTTCCATATAGATAAAGTTATTCACGAATTAAGAATAACTATTTTACTTCATAATCAATGAATGAATGCAATTTTTTCCTATTTGTAGGATTTATGTGTTATCGTTTATGATTCCAAATTGGAATAGTTGGCAGGTGGATGATTATGATGGAAAATATATTAGGTTATGTATTGTTAAGTTAATAATTGAACAATAGTTGCAAGTATTGCTTCATTATTAATTAGTTAATGCAATTTTTTTCTATTTGTAAGATTTACCTCTTATACTTTACAACATGAAATGCACTTCAACTATTAAATTTAAGTAAATAACTATTTTACTTCATAATCAATGAATGAATGCAAATTTTGCCTAATTGTAGATTTATGTGTTATCCTTTACAATTCCAAATTGGAATAGTTGGGACTTGGATGATTGTGATGGAAAATATATTGGATTATGTATTTTATTACATTAAATTTATAATAATTGGGTAAATTTCAAGTATTTTACTTCATAATTAATTAATAAATGCAAATTTTGCCTATTTGTAAGATTTAGGTCTCACATTCACAACAATATTTAGATTTTGTTGTTCTTATTGTAAGTAAGTACCCATGGGGGGTTTGAACTCGTGACCTTCCATTTACAACTTCCCATCTTAATTACCCATAACCAATTGTTCTAACCCCCATAACAATATCTCGAATTAAGTTCAAATAGTGTAAATAATTTTTGGATGAGACAATTTCAATGTGCTAATTTCTTAACTCTGGCTCTATCAAGTGCCGAGAGGGATCAAATCCCTTGAGGTGTGAACATTTCCTCCTATTTAGGACTCTAAAAGGGGTTTGCACCTCAAGTGACTTGATCCCCCTTGATGTTTGATATAGCCAAAGTAAAGATGGATCTATGCTGGTTTATTGTTAAACCCATGCCATTCAAATGAGAAATTGTGTATGAACCCTCTTTATTATGGTGGAATTAGCACATTATTTAGATTGGAAAGATCCCATGGTGGAGCTCTGTAGTTGGCGAAGTCAACAACAACAAATAACTTCAATTTTGAGAATATATGATTTTAGCTCTTGGAGATTAGCTTTCTTTGCAATTTACAAAAGTAAGAAATATATGCACTAGTACGAGTTTCCTAAAACTTACAAAAGCAAGGAATTTGCAACCATTATGCATCATTTAACTCACTCATCGTTACTTTCTTTGAAAATTTTGAAAGCAAAGCAAGCAGGGATAACAGTTGATCACTTTGGAAATTTTGAAACCAATAATGAATTAAAATTGGTCACTTCCTAATACTTTTAAAAAATTAGATTTTTATTTTTATAAAAATTCAACAATCACTTATAAAAATATATATATATTTAATTTGCTTATTATTATTTATAAGAGTAAGCTAATCTTGAAATAATCTTTTCTTTTCCTATCACAATTCAACAACCCAAAAAGTCAAAAACTTAATTTTAGCATAAAGCTCCACTTCCATACACTTCTTCCTCCTGCAAAAATTGGTTTGCATGCCCTTTAATCTCTAGAATCCCTTTCTATTACAACCATTTGTTTTAGGCACGGTAGTTTTATTTAACTGAGTTTTCTTTGCTATTGATAGTCAAAATTCAGTGTGTTATATTTAGGGTAGTTTTATTTAACTCAGTTTTCTTGGCTATTGATAGTCAAAATTCAGTGTGTTAAATAATATATGTTTTGATGTGACTTGGATGAATGGTTTATTCTATGATAAGCCATAATCAACACATGTACACGTATACACACATACACAATAATTGAATTTTAAGTGTTCTCTTTTTAACACATGTACACGTATACACACATACACAATAATTGAATTTTAAGTGTTCTCTTTTTATATGTGTACGTGTTCTATAGACTACAAGATCCAATTTAAGTAATTAGAATAATAGTTTTTATCTTTATTATCCAAATACAAAATGCTTGAAAATGAAATAAAATTTATCACCCATATTACTATAATTTTAATTAGTTCTTAAAACTATTCCTATAAACATGAAAAAAAATTTAGAAATTTCTAAATGACATTTGAATAAAAAGTAAACATTCAATTTAATAATAATAATAAGTCTACAATTTCATTGTAAAATAGGATCCTAAATCTAACTTTACCCACCAAGGTACTTTGCTCCATCCCCATCATGAATCTCTCAACAAGCCCTACCAATGTACTTACCCAATATGGCCTCATCTCATGCATGCTCCATTTAAATGTCATGCATTAATGTGTATTAAACAAAAGGAATATAATACAAAAGCATATGAAAAAAGAGAGTTTGCGTCTGCCCCTCACCTTCCCTTTCCACATGGGCTTTCA
>LPNX011144735.1:0-10175 GCA_001517045.1 Pseudotsuga menziesii | reverse complement strand
TAATTGGAATGGGTGATTTTTTCAACAACAAGAAGAGGTTATGTTTCTTTTGAAGTTAGGATTTATCTTAGTCGACCAAACTATATATCATTGCATCATTCCTAATTGTTGCGAACAACCATTATATAGTTGTCTCAACTATCCCTAATTGTCGTGAATAGATTTAGATAATTATGGTGCATGGTTTTAATATATATAGATCCCATGTCTTCAGGAATCACATCAATCTGTAGGAGCGGTGATGATAATTTCACCCACCTAGATGGATCCAAGGGAAATATTCTCTTCTATGATCAAAGCATTCAAATGATTTATTAGCTCATTGAACTTGGCCTAAGGATCTTGATCTCTATGTGATAGATTTGTCAAACAACTACACTCCATCCCTCAGCTGGAACTTTGGTGCCTAGATCCAAGGAAAAAGATACTCATTATGTCAAAACAAGTTTTGATTAGAAAAGTTACAATCCTTTGGCCTAGCCCAAGAACTCTGGAAAACGTGGAAATGATTAACATAAATACGCATGCACACAGACATAAACAATAATTAAATTTAAGTGCTCTATCTTTATATATGTCTATGCACTTGATAACCAATGAAATCTAGTTTAAATGGTTAAGGATAAAAATTGTTATCTTCATTACTCAAATACAAATTGATTGAGAAAAAATTAAGATTTATGATTAATAATATATATTTAACTAGTTATTAAAACAATACATAATATTTTTTTTTTATACCAACTGAAAATCATTTATTTTTAAATGACCATGAATAAAGAAAGAAGACATTTACTTCAATGATCAAGAATAATAAGAGTGGATCCTAAATCTAACTTGACCGACCAAGGTACTGGTCTCACCTCATGCATGCTCCATCCTCATCACCTCTCAACTACACTACCATTGTACTAACCTAATATGGCATCATCCCATGCATGCTCCATTTAGATGTTATGCATGAATGTGTAAAAAACAAAAGGAACATAATACAAAAGCATGGGACAAAGAGAGGTTGTGTCTGTCCCTCACCTCCCATTTCCACACGGGCTTTCATTACCATTCTTCTCGTTAGTACGAGGATTCTTGAGTCCAATATGTATGTGCATAATGTTTATATATGATAATGAAAAAAATTAATAATAAATATTAAAATTGTATTTTAATTATTAATAATAAAGTAAAAATATATATTGATATATAGTATATATATAATAATAATAAATTAAATTAAATTGATCTTAATTTTATTTTGTTTTAATGAGAAGTTTTTGGAATGGCTGATTTTTTAGCAACATGAAGAGGTCATATTGTTTCTTATGTAGCTAGGGTTTATCTTAGCTGTTGCAATCAAATTACATATCGTTGCTCCATTCCCAATCGTCGTGAACAACCTTGAGATAGTTGCCCCAATCATCCCTAGTTGTCATGAATATATCTAGATCGTTACAATGCATGATTTATCATATAGAGATTTCATGCGTTTGAGAATCACATCAACATGTAGGAGTAGCGATGTCAATTTCACCCACCCAGATGGATCATAAGGAAATATTATTGTCTATGATTAAAGCATTCAAATGATTCGTTAGCTCAATGAACTTGGACAAAGAATCTTGGTCTCTATGTGGTAGATTTGTCAAAAAACTACACTCCATCCTATTGAGTTTAATCTTAAGTTGGGTCATAGAGCAAGTTAACTCTATTTAGGTCAGTGTATAGTCGACTAGGCACCGGTATGGCCGACTAGTTTACATGCCCATGATATTAGGTGGCTTGTGGTATTTTCCCATGGTATTCTTATGGTCGAAACCTATAAAGAGGTTGGTTGTATTCCGTTGTATATGCATGTCTAGAACTCAAGGATGGTTGAGGGTACCCATGGAGATAGAGCCATGCTTGACCATGCCTTGGCTAGATTTGGCTAAGGGAAATAATGAAGATCCTCTATTGGTTTTTCCATGTTAAGGGTTTCTAGGATAAAATCATGGTGTCTGTCATGTGTATGATTTTGTGGTTTTCTTTATTGTTCTATATTTATGTTGTGCATAATAATGTTTGTTGTGTTCTATAACTAACATAATGTATCAAGTCTTGGTAAACACTCACTCTCCAATGAGAGATGTCTAATCAAGTTTGGGTTCCTGGACCTACATGGTACTCTATATATTGAGTCGTTGATATATGATATCAGTTCAAGAAACTTTCAATCGCCTAGATTTCCATGGTGAGTGTGAAATGTTGTGGGAGGATCCATTGGCGTGATGGGTCGGCCTGATAAGAAACAAAAGTGTTAGATCTGAGGCTTGCTAAAGAAACATGGAGTGCATGTATAGAGATATGTTTTCCAATAGACAGGAGCATATATGTTTCTAGGAATTCTCATTTTCTAAGCATAGTCTGAGATCTAAGAATAAACAACCAGTTTTTGGTTCGTGTTGTGTTTTTTGGCTATTTAAATGTGGCGTGAAGGAGGCAATTGAAAAATTGAACCATGATATGCACGATCCATTTTGACAAGGTCAAGTGGGATGTTTCAGAAGGTTCAAATATGAAGAGAGAGATTTGTGATCAAAGTCAAACATATGGTCGACTTGGTGCAGTTAATGGAGTGGTTGGAGTCATGGTATGTCTTTTTGGTAAGTTAAACACTTAAAATCTACTTGTCAAATTGATGAGGGTGATTGACCAAATGGATGATTTGGATGGATTCGAGTTAACATATTATCAACAGATCGATCGGTGATCAATGGAACATGGGTTGACCTAGGATAGATGGGAACATAGATCAATCGATGGTCAAAAACTCGATGGATGGTTAGCGACAAAGTGATCGACTAGATAGTAGACAAGACATATTGGTCAACTAAGGATATGGTTGACTAGTCGACTGGGTCGACTGAGGATTGCAGATCGAGGTCAATATCAGCTGAGGAGTCATGGAAGGTCGACTGGGTGGAAAAGATTAGGTTGATTGAGTAATCATGGTTAGGATCAACTATTTGACAACACAACATAGTCATTTTGGAGTCATAGAGACATCTGTGTTGCTGAGGATTAGATTCTATTGTGATTCCTATTGTAGATGTGGACATGATCGAGAAGGATGTGATAACGACAACCGAGTAAATGATTGGAGCAACACGAAGACAAATATACTGGAGCAGACGATGGATATTGTAGTCGACTGTGCAAAGAAAAATTGACTGGAGCAGATGATGGAGTTTATATTTGATTGTGCAGAGAGATCGATTGTAGCAGGTGGTGAAGTTTGTTGTCAACTATGAATACATTTCGACTAGTAGTTGATTGAGCAACAAAATTGAGTACTTGATCCAAGAGTGCTTGGTTATTATTCTATGCACATGTAGATTCCCAAGCAACTATTTTTGTAAATAAAGGTTTCATTAATGGAGTTGTAATCACTATAAATGGGCATATGGATGTAAGACCAATAAAGGAATGCATACCCCTGTGTTAAATATGAAAGGGAGGGAAGCATGTAATATTTTTTGTTGATAAAATTGATGGGTGGGGAATTAAAAGGTGTCATTCCTAAGCCAAGTTTAAGGGGGGTAATGTTGGGTTAATCTTGACTTATGTTAGAATAATGTTGGGATCCATCCTAGATACAATGCCTCAAACCTCATAATTCTTAAGAATCAAATTTAAATCTCCTCCCAAAATTAAATTTGATAATTGCAAAGAACCCTTATCTGCCACTAAACTCTAGAACCTTTCCCTATTAGAATAGGGCCCATAACAATTGAGAATGTGAAAATGATCATCAAAACCTTTGATATTACCCTCCAATAGAATACTTGCATAGGTAATATATCATATTAAATCCAAAACCAAAGGATTCCACACAACTAGTAGGCCACCCGAAAGTCCCACTGAGTAAGAAGCACAACCCATCCAAGAAAAAATCGTAAAAAAAATATCACAAGTAGTAGAAGTCGAACACCTAGTTTCCTGGATCAACAATATATCCGGCTTGATCATGGACCCCCATCCCACGAATATTATAGGATGTACAAATCATTGGGAAACTGGGCCAGAGGCCTGTAAATATCTAAGAGGGAAAAAAATAGGAAGCTTTTGGGTTTCTTGCCATTGCCTTGAGTATGGTAGACAACATCGTATAAGAATAAGTCCACGCACTAACTTCTTCATGTGAATGGGTAGACCTAGTAGTGACTACATTCTTCATCTATTGTTTTGTAATAGTAACATTGTGAAAGTGTATCAAATTGATATGTGACAAATAAGAGTTATAATCTTGTCTGAAAAAACCATAAGAGGTTTTTTAGAATATCGGTCAGCCAAAGAGGGGTTTGGAAGTGGGGGAGAATCATGAGACAAAATAACAAATATGTCCACAAGATAGGAGGGGAGCAGTGGTCCAAGGTGGAAAATACTAAAAGATATCGACCTCGATCTCCACGTCCTATCCATCCCAAGAGAATCCAAAATTTTCACTGTGGAAGAAGGAGAAGAGATCAAATCCGAATAGACATAGACAAAAGAAATATTCCCACCCACACCTTGTTGGGATTATTAATCCTCTCTTGTCCAATTTGATCATAAATTCTAAATCAAGAGTCATGTCTAGATCAGGAGTCCTTTTAGTCTATTTTTAGTCACTAGCACCATTGGGTCCACTTGGCCTAATTGGGGCACATGCACCAGTTACTAATGTGTGGGGAACACTAATTGAGGCTAACTGCCATTGATTGCACTTGCATGCATCATTTTAGGATCCTCCTAGATCAATCCCTACAAATTAGGAGCCACTGGGAGTGCCGATACCAACCTCCATCAATTGAGTTCAGTTGGTGACTAGTCAAGCTCAGTTAGGAGTCAGTTACATTCAGTTCTAGTTCCCTCCACTCATTTATATTCAGTTAGCACTAGGATTGCATGGTTGCATGTAGGTGAGGCACATTTACTCACCTACGTCAGTCAATTAGACTAGTCAACACTGAATTAGACACTTGAGTTTGGATTTCAAACTTCGATGAACTCCGATAATGATTTAGACAAGGTCAGTTAACCATTTAGTCAAGTAGAGTCCAATCAATTCGAATTTCCTCACATGGATTGGAATTGCATGTGGTTATTTAGCCATTGTACTTCATTGTAATTAGTATCTAATTACTTTTGATTAATGAAAGCATTCACAGTTGCAAGCCATATTTTGCACTGTTTCATTCTTCAATTGCTGAGTAAATTGTGTGATCTATTTTGTGAGTTGTGTGTTGATCCATAGATCTATGTGCTCAATTTAATACACCTAAAGAAGGTCCCACAGAGGGATGGAAACCCATAATACCCCTCGACAAGGACATAGGTGGAGTGTTTTGACGAGAAACAAGCACACCTTCAAAATTAGGGCTTGAATATGAGGAAAGAGGAGGTCCATCAATGTTAACCCTACCTTAGTCCCCATTGAGAATGGAAAATGGATTGACTCCTAGAAAACAAGGGTCCTAACCACAAATAACTCTTCCGAAGATAAAATATTATGAAAAGAAGGAAGAATTTGAAGCTTTCCCATTAAGGAAGAAACCTCAAAACTAGATAAAACCCCGATCCATGGAAAAGTGGTAAAGGTCAAAGGAAAGTTCACCTAAGGAGGTCCTGAATATGAGAAGTCACGGGGAACATTGCACAGTGGATCCTTCATAGGAGAAACATCGACCCGACGTAATATTCATGCCAAAATTGGAGAAATATGCTGAGAAAAATCACTTCCGTCTTCTAACCTGGTTATTCGAGGACACTGGTTTTTTAGGTGTCCAGTCTTACATAAAAAAAACGCCAAAAATGAATGCCTTTGTAATCATGTTTCTGAACAAAGGTGGAGCCTCCCCAATCGATAGACACCTCATATAGAAGACCTCAAGGCACATTGAACTCAATAAGGATAGCCACAATATGCTTATCAACCCCATATAACATGTCAAAATCCATATGAATGAGTCACCCAATATTGTTGGTCAGAGATCGATGACCGATCGTGATCGTAATTGCAACAAAAACCCTATAAGCAAGCACCAAAGATTGTAGAGAGTCACCGGTTCTTTCAAAGGGTTAAAAGCATTATTCCACCTTAATACTAGGGATCCCTGAATAACCATCCAAGCCTTAGCTAAGATGCGATCAGAAGCCTCAATCAATAAGAAGTGAAAACAAAACCACCCATTAACCAACATACTAAGCATAGGGAAATGTTCGATAAATGGCTTCCAGTTAGTCCATATCCACTTCATGAATTTCAAACTATTTCCTACTTGTATCTAAGTTATGTGCCATGATGCCACGATGCCATACGCTGCATGTTGTGTGATTTGGCGTCTTCTTCTATCACACGTACTTACACATGTAAGTACTTTGGTAGGAAGGAAGAGGAATGGTGGTACTTTAAGGCTTGTTTGAGAATATTATAAAATTTGTAATTTTCGTACAAGGAGCAAAGAAATAGAAGTTGAAATGTAAAGCAATGGAAACATACATCAAAATTATGAAGACAATATTCAAGAAAAAACCAATGTAACATTATGGTGGTAGTTTAGGGCTTGTTTGAGAATATTATAAAATTTGTAATTTTCGTACAAGGAGCAAAGAGATAGAAGTTGAAATGTAAAGCAATGGAAACATACATCAAAATTATGAAGACAATATTCAAGAAAAAACCAATGTAACATTATGGTGGTACTTTAGGGCTTGTTTGAGAATATTATAAAATTTGTAATTTTCGTACAAGGAGCAAAGAGATAGAAGTTGAAATGTAAAGCAATGGAAACATACATCAAAATTATGAAGACAATATTCAAGAAAAAACCAATGTAACATTATGGTGGTAGTTTAGGGCTTGTTTGAGAATATTATAAAATTTGTTGAGAATATTATAAAATTTGTAATTTTCGTACAAAGAGCAAAGACATGATAGAAGTTAAAATGTAAACCAATGGAACAATACATCAAAATTATGTTTAGAAGATAATATATGTGTTGGGAAAACCAATGTAACATATATGTGTTGATGAATGCCATAGAAACACATGCAAGGTGATTTAAATAAGGAAACATATATAATTAGATATTCATTGGAAGACATTTACAACAAGAATGACATGGATAAACAAAATATGGTGGAAAAGGTTTTCAACAATTGAATGCTTCTATTGTTGTTTAAGTTTGGCATATAAATTGTCCTTTATTCATGAATGTTATTTGAAGGAAAAGGTTGGTGAGATAGGAGGTTAGATCAGGTCTTAATTTTGTTTATGGTAGTGAATGCCATATTTTAATGATTAATATTGTTATTGTTTATTGTTGTTTTTTTAATGTCATGTATTACGATTTATTACGATTTATTGTGTTGAGAGACTTTGTTCACAACTTAAAGTTGATGAGATGTGTCACGTTTGTCACACAATGTCGGTTTAAAAGAGTAAATATATACAAAAAAAATTATAAAACCAAATACACTTTGGCTTCAAATTTAAATTGGGTAGATTGTAAAATACATTTATATAAATATACATATAATTTCAATTTCAATTTCCATATAGATAAAGTTATTCACGAATTAAGAATAACTATTTTACTTCATAATCAATGAATGAATGCAATTTTTGCCTATTTGTAGGATTTATGTGTTATCGTTTATGATTCCAAATTGGAATAGTTGGCAGGTGGATGATTATGATGGAAAATATATTAGGTTATGTATTGATTGTTAAGTTAATAATTGAACAATAATTGCAAATATTACTTCATTATTAATTAGTTAATGCAATTTTTTTCTATTTGCAAGATTTACCTCTTATACTTTACAACATGAAATGCACTTCAACTATTAAATTTAAGTAAATAACTGTTTTACTTCATAATCAATGAATGAATGCAAATTTTGCCTAATTGTAGATTTATGTGTTATCCTTTACAATTCCAAATTGGAATAGTTGGGACTTGGATGATTGTGATGGAAAATATATTGGATTATGTATTTTATTACATTAAATTTATAATAATTGGGTAAATTTCAAGTATTTTACTTCATAATTAATTAATAAATGCAAATTTTGCCTATTTGTAAGATTTAGGTCTCACATTCACAACAATATTTAGATTTTGTTGTTCTTATTGTAAGTAAGTACCCATGGGGGGTTTGAACTTGTGACCTTCCATTTACAACTTCCCATCTTAATTACCCATAACCAATTGTTCTAACCCCCATAACAATATCTCGAATTAAGTTCAAATAGTGTAAATAATTTTTGGATGAGACAATTTCAATGTGCTAATTTCTTAACTCTGGCTCTATCAAGTGCCGAGAGGGATCAAATCCCTTGAGGTGTGAACATTTCCTCCTATTTAGGACTCTAAAAGGGGTTTGCACCTCAAGTGATTTGATCCCCCTCAATGCTTGATATAGCCAAAGTTAAGATGGATCTATGCTGGTGTATTGTTAAACCCATTCCATTCAAATGAGAAATTGTGTATGAACCCTCTTTATTATGGTGGATTTAACACATTATTTAGATTGGAAAGATCCCATGGTGGAGCTTTGTGGTTGGCGAAGTCAACAACAACAAATAACTTCAATTTTGAGAATATATGATTTTAGCTCTTGGAGATTAGCTTTCTTTGCAATTTACAAAAGTAAGAAATACATGCACGTGTACGAGTTTCCTAACACTTACAAAAGCAAGGAATTTGCGACCATTATGCATCATTTAACTCACTCATCGTTACTTTCTTTGAAAATTTTGAAAGCAAAGCAAGCAGGGATAATAGTTGATCACTTTGGAAATTTTGAAACCAATAATGAATTAAAATTGGTCACTTCCTAATGCTTTTAAAAAATTAGATTTTTATTTTTATAAAAATTCAACAATCACCTATAAAAATATATATATTTTTTAATTTGCTTATTATTATTTATAAGAGTAAGCTAATCTTGAAATAATATTTTCTTTTCCTATCACAATTCAACAACCCAAAAGGTCAAAAACTTAATTTTAGCATAAAGCTCCACTTCCATTTGTTTTAGGGTAGTTTTATTTAACTCAGTTTTCTTGGCTATTGATAGTCAAAATTCAGTGTGTTAAATAATATATGTTTAACCTTGGATGAATGGTTTATTCTATGCTAAGCCATAATCAACACATGCACACATATACACAATAATTGAATTTTAAGTGTTCTCTTTTTATATGTGTACGTGCTCTATACACTACAAGATCCAATTTAAGTAATTAGAATAATAGTTATTATCTTTATAATCCAAATACAAAATGCTTGAAAATGAAATAAAATTTATCACCCATATTACTATAATTTTAATTTCATATTATAATTTTAATTAGTTCTTAAAACTATTCCTATAAACATGAAAAAACATTTATTTCTAAATGGCATTTGAATAAAAAGTAAACATTCAATTTAATAATAATAAAAAGTCTACAATTTCATTGTAAAATAGGATCCTAAATCTAACTTTACCCACCAAGGTACTGTTCTCATCTCATGCATGCTCCATCCCCATCATGAATCTCTCAACAAGCCCTACCAATGTACTTACCCAATATGGCCTGATCTCATGCATGCTCCATTTAAATGTCATGCATTAATGTGTATAAAACAAAAGGAATATAATACAAAAGCATATGAAAAAAGAGAGTCTGCCCCTCACCTTCCCTTTCCACATGGGCCTTCATTACCATTCTCCTCATTAGTACGAGGAATCTTGAGTCCAATATGGGCTACATGTGTAACTTACATAATGTATAGATAAGATATTGAAAAATTAATAATTTTTTAATTAACAAATATTAGAAATTATTTTTTAATTATTAATAATAATAAAGTAAAAATACATATATTATATATAATAATTTAAAGTCTACACGGGTATGGTTTATTGGCGGTTTACTTGTTATGAAGTCACATGTTGTAAATTGAAGGTCACGAGTTCAAATCATATTTGGCTTTACCTGTGTCCCATGCTTGCGGGGTGAGTGGGGCACCTAGGGGTATAGTGGTAACGGGATTGGATCCCTGGACCCTGTGTCACACGAGTACCAGCCCAGTCTCCAGTTGTTGATTCTCATATATGTATATGTATATGTATATGTATATGTATATGTATATGTATATATATA
>LPNX011144710.1:6418-115414 GCA_001517045.1 Pseudotsuga menziesii | reverse complement strand
TTCAAATGTATGGCATATGATGTAGATTTTTAGGCAATATTTGGTTTGTTGGTGAATTTCTCTTGAAGGGTAGGCTCTTTTGGTCATGTAATTGTTTGGATTATTGACTATTCTATTTTTTTTAATGTACTAGATAGTTTCATTTGATTAGATATAGAATAGCATCTAAATTGTTTTTTATGAGGGAAAAAGAAAATAAAAGGTTTAGTCTTCCTACATAATGCATGTCAATATGGTTTTTTCCAATGGCATTGCCTAGAAACATTTGTGTCAATTGTATGTGATCAATTTATGTGTTTAGTCTTGGGGAAGGCATTGGCATATCATCATCTTTGGTTGGTTGGTGTTTTGGCTATGAGATGGTTGTTTATTTTTTTATGGTTTTTATTGCATTTACAAATAAAAAATGGTAATTTAAGTATCTAATTGAAAAAAAAAAAAGCTATGGGTGAATG
The DNA here is from genome assembly GCA_001517045.1 of Pseudotsuga menziesii. Lineage (NCBI taxonomy): Eukaryota > Viridiplantae > Streptophyta > Pinopsida > Pinales > Pinaceae > Pseudotsuga > Pseudotsuga menziesii. The sequence goes on along the minus strand of LPNX011144710.1, from coordinate 114,959 downwards.
AATTACTTGTTAATATGATGATTCACCGGAGGATTTGTCTTCAAATGGAGGGACGGGCACTCTTCCACGCTCCTTTTCGCGATACTATTCGGTGAAAATGACTCTCGGGTGGGGGACTGTGTGTTTTTTATTTTTATTTTAATTCACAAAATGCGCATGCATTATGGAAATACAAAACGCGTACGTGTTTTGCAGTTCTATAACGCGTGCGCGTTTTATAGTTATATAACGCGTGCGCGTTATTGTTACCTAGCCTACATGTCTGCTGACATGTCAGGCTCGGATTTACTATTCCAAGTGCTATGGAAGAGGAGCGCGTTCTTTTTCTATGTAACGTGAGCATGTTCCTAAAAAGTGAAATTGCATCTAAAAGGTCCCTCAACTTCTTGCACACACCCAACCCTCTGCTAAGAACTTGTATAACAAGTGTGACCCTATTGTAGAGAAATGGTGCTTGTTGGCTTGGTACAAAATTCGTTGGTTTCCTTTTGTTCCCCAGCTTGTAGAGGCGCTTATTCTTCCCAATGCTTATTGTGTTGAGAAGTATAATTATGGGGTTCAGTATTTGTCTGAGGCGGAGTACCGAGTAGTGGCCCACCTCCCTTTTGTACCTGTCGAGAAGATTAAAAGCAGAATCTACAAGGAATTGGAAAGGAAGGAAGGTAAGCAGATCGAAAAAAATCATGAAATTGAATATTAAGGAGATGCTTCTAAATCTCACTGATGCGGTTCTGTTTGATTTGCAGTGCTTCCTACTATGAAGCCAAATTTTGAGGAATGGATTTGGAATTGAAGATGACAGGTGCTGTAATTGCTTTTGGTCATTTCTAACTATTCTATTGTGCATTGGCCAGTAATTCCTGTGACTATTGTACAATGTGGGTGGTTTAATACTATACGTTCTAAATGTTGCAAATTTCTTTAAAAAAAAAACACTTTTCTTTCTCTTTGATCGTTTCCACCCCTTACATCACTCTTTCTGCGGGGATCATCAAGGTTCCGGATTTTTTAACCTGCAAAGGGATATTTTCCTCTCATGTGAGTTTTCATATTCATCCATTATTTTTCCCCGTCAAAATTCTGATACAATTCGTGGCTTGTGTTTTCTTGGGTACTAGCTTATTCATTATTCTTGTCAATATAGATTTGTCAAGTTTTCTGTAAGGGCTTGCGATATTTTCTCAAATCACTACTTTTTCGGCCAGGGTTTGAGCAATCTACGCACCCTCTTTCTTATATGGTTATTTTTATGTATAGATATTAAATCTCTATGTTTAAATCAGGGTTTCTACAATTTTTTTCCAGATGTTTTCATGGGTAAGGGTTTATTCATTATTCTCATCAATATAGATTTGTCAAGTTTTATGTGCCTAGATCCCGTCTTGACTGCCTCAATATCGGCCTCACTGACCTACTCTGAGGACCGGTACCTGCTCTAAGCATCGTACCAGACCAGTATTGAGAGTATCAACTTGACTATCGGCAGTTGAGACTCGTTCATCAATCAATGGGTTTAACCAACCTAACCTTCCATGGGCCCATGATCAGAACATTGGTCATAATCTACCTTAATGGAACTTTGGTTCTTAAGAGCTTAAGGCTTGGGTTGAAGGTACAAGTTCCTTTGAAAGCATCCTAGGATATCCCTGGTTCTAATAATGTCAGGAATTGGGAATGAGGCCCTTTCGAATGCCCATGTTAAACTACTTGGGAAATAACCGCAGATCAGACCTGATAATAAATATTTCTCAGTAATGGAGATAGAAACCCCTTATCAATGATAATAGCTAGTACTACTACAGCTAAGTTATTACTATGAAAATCTTTCATATGCATATATGGATTTATTCAAATAGGAAAAATAACACACTCTTGCTCCTCATTGGTCCATTCTAGAGTTATATATTCAGTCTCGATTCCTTATCTCATAATGGAACCTGTTGGTTCTACGGATTTGAATGGTATGATGATGGTCCGACCCATTCACAAACTACAGAAGATATTGAGGGAGGGCATAATATGGAATAATAAAGAATTCTATCCCAAACAGAGATACTTATCTCCCGAGTGGGTAGGGAGTTGATTGAGTGGGGATGGGTTCTTCTGTGAGGGCTTGTGATATTTTCTCAACTTACTACTTTTTTGGCCAGGGTTTGAGCGATCTGGGCAAGCCCTCTTTCTTCTACGGTTATTTTTTTTATGTATAGATATTAAATTTCTATGTTTGAATCAGGGTTTCTGCAATTTTTAGTCATATGTTTACAATAACTTCATCTATTTTAATATTCTTCGCGCTTTTTACTAGACTTTTTCCTCATCTTTCATGTTTTCTTTTTTACCTATTGTTTTCTTCAATTAAAATAAATCACAGTAATTTTGCCACAGTGGATACTGTTTTTTAAGAACTTTATTACGAGAAGAGCATACTTCCCTAGCAGTATGGAAGGTAAGTACGAAATATATTTACTGTATGAAACATTATAGTGCAACCCCTTCGCATCTATATTTTCTCCATTTGGCTGTACCCAACTGGAAATTGGTTATTATTGTGTCATATTGTTCAATTGCAGCGTTTTCGCTGGAACTCGGTGTACAGTAGTAAGTGTTGGTACTGCTCTAAAGATAAGTACATTTACTTTCCCATGAGATAATAAGTGATATTATTCTAACCAACCTTTATAACTTCGGGACTCTTATTGTTGATCATCCTTAAGTTCAATACCCAAAATTAATCTCACAACCCTTTTTAGAAGGAAGGTGCAGACAAGTTGGTCTATTTAGTGACACCTATATCAATTGTTGCAACTGATCCATGTGAAAATGGTAAACGCTCGTTCCAATTGTTAAATGTCTAAAACCGAAATTGCTTTTGTTGCTTTAATCCCACTACTATAAGCATTTATCGCAAACATCTTTTTTCTACTAGAAGTTTGGAATTCAAGATTACCGTCCAGTTACTATTGGACTGGAAAAAATGGGAAAAAATGATAAATGTGGAGCCCTATTGTTTATGGTATAATATAGTAAATGTTTAGCCCTGTAGTTGATGGATATGGATAATGTAGTGCTCCTATTGCATTGATTTGTCTTACAAATGTTGTCCATGCGATATTTGTTAATACATCATATTTTCAACAATAAACTTTTATTATTCCTTGTTAAGGAAAACTAAGTTAGAGGTACTGTCTATTTCAGAATTTCAAATTCAATTCTTTTGTGATTGGTTTTCACTTTTCAGTCTGGAGTAGCAAAGCATGAGGGTCTCTCTTGTCTTTGAATGAGAAAAAGAAAGCCTTAAATTATAAAGTGAGTTCTGATTTTTTTTAAATTCTGATTATTTTATATGTTTATAATCTACACACAATGCAAATATAGATAACAAGGGCAAAGACAAAGGGATGGTTCTTGCAAGTGGTTTGAACATAAATTTTATGGAACTATAACTTACATCTTTTTTGTTCTCAATTTATTCATCTACCTGTAACCCCTTGTATCCACAAAGTATTCTTACATTCGACTTTTCAAGGTATGATGAGCGTATATGTGTGTGAGAAAGTCCTTATAGGGACTTCTTAACTCAATGGAAATCCAAATACTCCAAACCAATAGCATGTTTCTTGCTAATTTTGCATAGACATATATCACATTCTAAAAGATGAAATCAAAGTCCAACAAATCTCCCTTTAACTGTTCCACTAAGCATGAATTCAGAGAAGTTGATGCATGCAAAGCAGAGTATAAAATATCTTAGAAGATTTCTGATGCTTGTTTGCTTGTGTTCCAACTTCCAAGTCGAACAACTACAGCAAATTGACATCTTTACAATATGCACCAAGTGGATATCACAAGTCTATGTTAACATAATATGATGTCCAATTCCTTTTTATATGGTCTAAAGATCATCTCTTTGCATTCAGTGCACTTTGCAAACATTTAATTTAAGGGTCGATATGTTCATACCATGGAAGTATTTTTTTATCAACAATTGTAATTGTCATGGGTGGTTGAGATGGTTTGAGCTTACAACCATTATTTCACTCTCTTTGGAATGTTTGAATTTGTAATATTAATATTCTAGGTGTATAGGAAAATCTGGTATTCATAGAGTGTCAATGTAAATTGGGATGTCCACTTATTTTGGGAGTTACTGTCTGATATTATGCATTTTTTTCAGTAGCAACACAGTATGGCAGACATGACTATAAATGAAATCATAATCGCTGAAAGAGATCAAGGTGAATGTTCAGATACAATAGTTGAGATAAAGGTTAAAACGTTGGATTCACAGACTTACACTTTAAGAGTGGAAAAGTGTGTAAGTATTTTTATTTCCTGATCATCAACGATTTTAATTTTATTTGAAGTTAAAAATGGATGAGGTCACAATAATTCAGAAGTTGTTAGGCTCCAAATGCTTATATTCTGTTACAACTTTTATGATAGCATTCAAAAAAGAAAATCCTCTGAGGAGAACGGGAACATTAGAATATTATATTTTTGTACTTATTTATTTTTGTATTTTACTTCAAGATGTTCGCTACATGATATCATCACATTTGCTCTATTGCTGAAAAGACATTATCTTTTTATTTTTTTAAATTTTGTTCTTTCAAATCTGACTTGGCTTGGAGCTACCAGTTTTCCTCAAGTCATTCTTACTGCTGCTTCCTTCAATGCTTCTCTGTGGGAAGCTATTGGTCGGGTTCGTATTTGGGCAGCCCCCTCTTCTAATACATTTGATGCATCCTTCAATGTTGATTCGAACAAGTTTAATGATAGATAAATACAAAATTCAAATGTTTATCCAGCATGTTATTTTCTGGTTTCAATTCGTATATGTTTTAATTTCAGAAGGAAGATTGAATTTTTATATCGTTTTTGAATACATCGTTCAAGATCTTTGGTCTGTATTTCAAATCAAAACTTATGCAGAATCCATGAATGATATGGATGATAATGAATATGTTGTTCTGTTCTCTGTGTTGTATGGCTATAAACAATGCAGTTTTGCGAGCCTTATTTCTTGGATAGAAACGCTGGCCTTTACTCTTTTCAGGGTCTGGGTGGCCCTTAATGCTCTGCGTGGACTCTATGAAATGATAAAACAATATGTGGAAGTTGATTGGTGAAACATTGAAAGTATTACGTGGAAGTTTGAAAATTTAAAAGTTATAACTATTTTGTCATTTCAAAGTTTTGGTATTAAAGGCCATTTTATCCGTGAATTAAATTTGCATAATTGAATTAGGAAAGTCCATTGCTTTAGGCTAAATGTTCATTAAAGGGAGCCCTGGTTTACCATGTTTATGTTTCATTTGCTTCAACTTAATTTGAATAGTAAAGTCTATTGCCATAGGTTAAATGTTAGATTAAAATGAGGCCTTTCTTGAAATCTATTTCTTAAGATCTAATCACCAAAACAACCCATATGATTAGAGCTCCATACACTACTGTTTTCAACGAGTGAGGTTTGCTTTTATCCGAGTGCGCTAAACGCGCTGTGCAGGTGGTATCGACAGAGGCACGGGGTATGTATAACGCAGGGCTGGAGTCCCAACATGAATATTTTCTCTGACCCAAGATGGGGAAGAGGACAGGAAATACCCGGGGAGGACCCGCTAGTGGTTAGCAAGTATGCCACCAGCTACATTCGAAGTCTCCAGGAAACGGACGGTAACGACCCCAACCGGTTGAAGGTGGCCGCCTGCTGCAAGCATTACACGGCCTATGAATTGGACAATTGGAAAGGCATCCAGCGTTTCACTTTCAACGCCATTGTGACCTCACAAGACCTAGAGGACTCGTACAATCCACCATTCAAGAGTTGTGTGTTGGATGGCAATGTGGCCAGCGTAATGTGCTCTTTCAATCAGGTGAACAGGCGTCCCTACCTGCACTGATAAGAATCTGCTCGCCGGCACTTAATGGAACTTGAACGGGTAAGCTTTTGAATTGACTTTTTGGGTACCTATAGCATTATAATTAGTAGAACTACTTAGTTGGTGAATATTTACAATGTACAATTTGACAAGTTAAATGTTAGGAAGAGCAACTTTTCAAGAGTATATCCAACCCCCTTAAGCCAAATATACCAGTAACTTGTGACTTAGTGGGTTGAGATGTCCTCGTCACAACAGGTCAATGAACAACCCTACCCCGTTAGTTTTGTGACCTACTAAGAGATAACACATGTTCTTAACCATAAGACCCACTTAGGTGTTCAAGTTGTCTTTCATGTTAGTCCGTGGCCGATGAATATTCATAAGCCACAAGTAAAGTAAAGTGTCTTGAACAAGTTATCCTTACTTTCTAGATTTTTTTTAAACAACTTGTCTATCATTGCTAGTTATCCATGCATCAACTATCACTTGTCATATACTACCTCAATCTAGAAAACTAATACTTGCTATTCCATCCCAAATTCTAAAATATAAACGTTTATGTAAAAACACCTATTAACGTCAAATTCTAAAATATAAGCACTTGTAAATATAAAAACACCTATTAATATAGAGATTAAGTAATGTTGTCTAACAATTGTCGCTAATTGTGACAATTGTAGCAAAGTGGCAGGAACATTAGAATATTATATTTTTGTACTTATTTATTTATGTATCTTACTTCAAGGTGTTCGCTGTGTGATATCATTACATTTGCTCTATTGCTGAAAAGACATTATCTTTTTATTTTTTTAAATTTTGTTCTTTCAAATAGGACTTGGCTTGTATAATGCGTTTTTATAATTTCTTTAGTCATCATCAATTGACTTTCAAGGCTTAATACTTCTAAAATTATGTTGCACCTATGATCTATATATCCTAAATCCCAATGTAAAATTTTGATCCTTCTCATGGCGAGATTCAAGTTTGCTATCAGATGTTCAACATACGGGTCGAGGTTATTCTAAAAATAATAGATGTTTGTCCCCTAGGTTGGATTTCATTGTAAAACTAGTTAGCAATATTTTATATCTGGACACTAGAAGAAGAGAACCGAATGTTATTCTCTTTCAATTTCTTATGTTTGGACCATAGTCACTAGACTCGAAATCATCAATAAATTGACAGGGCAAAATAATCAAAGTTTTGAATTGGATCAGGAAAAAATCAGCAAATATAAAATAAATATATACAGATATTTTGAATTAAAAACACTTTTCATTGATATTTGAAATAGCCATGTCCATATATTACAATATTTCAATAGATATTCAAAATTTTACAATTAATATGTATCATCTATAATATGATGATAATTTCGATTCTCATCTGTAAGGTGAGTCCAGAATCCAGATAAAAATCTGTCTGCGTTAACCCTGCCCAGGTAGCCTCTTTGTGGATGATTTGGTGACTGTCCCTTCACATCAACAAGTAGAAAACACCTCCATCAAGCAAAAGAATGAGAAAAAACAGTGAAAATTGGGTTTAAAACCTTTTCTTGGGTGCAGACTTCCATAAATTGCTAGTCAAGGGTTAAGTCATGAGTTTGACTTGTGATGACTGAGTCAACTTGGTCAACCCAATTCAAACTCAGAAAATTTTGAAATGGATCTTTTGACTGCAAAGTCCAATTTAAATCAGAAAATCACAATTTGACTCACGATTCCTATGACTTCGGTCTTGACTTTTTGAAGCTACATTGCAGGGGAGCCCTGGCCTCTCACACTTTGTTCTCGAAGCATGCTCTGAGAGGGAGTGTTCAGGAAGTTCCCTTAGGAGTATGCTCTCAGGGTCTTTGAGGTGCTTCCGGGGTGCTCCCTGAATGATAACATAGCATTCTTAATGTATACGGGTAGAAAGGGAAAATTCTTAAAAAAAAATTATTATTAATTGTTTCAGGATGTTTGAGATGGGTTCCAACCTCATCAATCCTCATTTGAAGAAAATAGCATCCCATCCAAAAAAATTAAATTCAACAAAATAGCAGTTTTCAGCACTCCAACAAACAAAACTGCACCGAACCAAAGAGAAGTCCAGTAAACCATCAAAAGACACTAAATGCCACTATGCCCTTTTGCCACATTTCATCTTACTTAAGGAGCAGTGACCTCCACTAATATAGGAACTAGGGAATCTCTAGCTTTTCCTTTGAAGGACTTGCTGCTAGTAACATCATGCACTCAAAACGATGGTAAAAAAAGAGCCAAAGTTATATTATTTCTTGTAGAACAACTGAAATATTGTAATTGGGATCTTGGAAAGGATAATAGCATGTTTTCCTTGCCATCTCATGTTTTGGATCTAATTTTACATGAAAACAATACCACTTGTGAAATTGTTGCTGACAATGGTCTTGTTAGTGTTTTGTTGGATATCTTTTCTAGTTTTTACCTAGATGCATAAAAAAGTGACAGTCTTCCAGATTTTAAGTACATGATCCCCATGCTACTAGTTGTTGATAATTTTCTCTAGTTGAAGCAAAAATTCGATTCTAATATTATGATATTTAAACAGTCTAAGAAAAAAGATGATGATGTTGAGAATACTGAGAATTTGGAGTCTAATCATCAAAATCGTGCAAAGCACATGTTGGTTGTGCCTGGAGGGTACATAACAACTGAAGAGTAGGAAAAAATTATTAACATAGTATGCAACTTCATTCAGATGAATCTTACCTCAACTATTGTACAAGTTCTTCTCCAACTATGTGCAAGGCTAAAAAGGTTGCATGTCATAGTATTGTGTTTCCTTGAAAGAGGTGGATTGGTTTCTTTGCGCATCTTTCCTACTAGTTGCTTATTTTCAAGGTTTAACAGTCTTGCAGCAACTATTTTTTGTCATATTCTTGAGGATCCTCATACGTTTCAGGAAACTATGGAGCCATAAATTTGACAAGATATTGTAGCTACTTTAAATCAAAATATAAGTGGAAGGTCAAGTCCTTGTACTTTTATCTCAAACTTAGCTCTTGTTATCTCAATCTTAGCTTAGTTGAGCTAAAAGTGATTTTCTGTTTGATCCATTTCATGTGATACCTATTGAAAAAGTTTTTGGTGAAAATCGATGATAGGGAAGTACTACCTCTATCTATAATCTTATAAGAAGGACTGATGATTGTGGAACGGCATTTCAACATCCAATTCTCATTAGACCATTTACCCCATTTAGATCAGTTTTTCGTTGAGAAATATGTAATTTTTAAAAATTTTGGTTGTTGAACATTTGCTATATTATAAATTGTTTTTCTTGGATTTGAACTTTAGAATTCATAGTTTAAGGACATGTATAATGTAATGTGTCTATGATTGCAAAGAATGATAGGGTTGTAGCAGAGAGTAATATTGAAAGTACTTCAGATTCGTCCCATTTGGATTATATTTACTGAACACTTTGAATTGGGCGACCAATAAATCATTTGAGTAGCTGGGTTGATGATAGTCAGCAACTTAGAGGAATGAGTGGCACTACGATAGAATTAGGAATTGAGGATAATTTTGTTTCTCGGTTATAGAGGGATTACCTAGTTGATGACACTCAATCAGATTAGACCCATGATACCACCAGATCACAGGAAAAAGGTGATGTTACTGCCTCACAAGCTGCAGATGTTGGTACTGTAATGATAGAAACTATACAATCACAGGATAATGATATACAAAGAACCAAGGAACGTAATCAATCCCATGTTGAAGATAATACAATCTATCATCCTTTGTCGACCATTAAATACTCAAAGGTGTGTATTAACCATTTTTACCATTATAGAGGACTCTATAAGTTAGGTTCCCAAATTCTTAAAGGGTTCTAGCTCAAAGGAAGAGTGCATGCCTTACAAGCAGGAGGTTGGTGGTTTGATTCCTCCATTCCTTAATGATATTATAATATCGGTTAAGAACAACTAAATTAGTAAGCAAAAAATAAGAGATAGGTGACCAAACAAAATGACCAAAACTCATATATAAAATTACTAAAAACGACTAAATTAGTGACCAAAACATGAGAGATGTGAAACTAGGCATTAAAATGGATGCAACATGTGGCGCTAATGATGAAGCCAAACATGGCATTGATATGGTAGCAAAATAAGACGTTACTTTGGATGCAAAAGATGGAGCTACATAGGAAGCAAAACATGGTGCAACAATAGAAGAAATATTTGGCATCATTTTGGTAGCAAAACACGATGCAAAAATTGATGCAAATTTGGAAGCGAAAATTGGCACATATTTGGAAGTAAAACATGGTGCAAAATGGGATACTAAAGTGGTAGCAAAAATGGATGCAATATTGGATGCTAACATGGTGCTATTAAGGGTGCAAATATGGCGCTAACGGGGGTGTCATTTAAGAAGCAAAACCAGACACTCGCTAGAAAGCAAAATGTGACGTTATTTAGGAAGCAAATGTCGACGTTGTTTAGGAAGCAAAGTTGGATGCTATTTTGGAAGCAAACCTCGACGTTGTTTAGGAAGCAAAGTTGGACAATTTCGAAGCGAGCTCTGAGTTGTCTATGAGAAGTATGCTCTGCGTCTTGGCTTTGCGCTATAAGATTGCAACAGAAACTCTTGTATATTCATAAAGTCTGTAACCTTTCTCTTTCATAATACTGAAGCCCTTTGGGCTGCCTGTCAGCATAAGGCAGTTCTGCAAGAAATTGTTGCGTTAAGCTGTTGATTCGGAGGAAGCCAGGAAGCCGTTGAAAAGGCGCAGCAAGAATGAAGGAGTAAGTCGCCTCTGTTGTCCGGTGTGGGTGTGCTGGATCAAAGCTAGTTAAAGACGCCAGTTGTGCTTGTGGAATTTCCTGCGGGACAAGCGTGAATCGGGTCAGTCAACAAAAACTTTCTGTTCTATTTTAAAAGAGAGGGTGTGTGTATTTTGTGTTGGATTTCTTCTTACATTTTGCTTGTTTTGGTATCAGAGCCACACCTCGATCTTGTTAAGAGTAACACCTTAATATAAGATTATGGCAAATCTGCTATCCCGAACCTTTTCTCGTGTCGATAAGAGGACTATTGAAGTTTCATCCCGTGAGCATGAATCTGAGGATCAAGCTCTTGTTGATCCCTCGACTTGGAACCCTCCTGCATTACATGCAGTTGACATTTATAAAAATGAGGGGAAGTTTCTAAAGAAAAAATTGTTGTTAAAAGAAGTAGAGATTACTGTTAAAATATCTGGTCCGACCACTCAAATAATTTCCTTACCAATGTTCAGTGAGTCTGATCTGCAGAAATTTGCAGAATATGTTAAAGATCGTAAATTTTCGTATATTCACTTCAGTGGATGTCGCATAGGTCTTGCACCCCTGTTTCGACAAGGAATCAATACTCCTTGCCGAGCAGAACTTTTTGATGCCTGTCATAAAATTTATGATCATGCCCGAATAGGTACCATCACTGGTAATCTTTCTAAAGGTTGTCAGTATGGCACTATCTATCCTGATTATGCAATTTCCCTCACTGAAAAGAATTTAAAAGACTGTTGGAAATTAATGGTTGGTGTACAAGGTTTGCAGATGCATGAAGAATCTGAATTTATATCTGTCATCCTGCAAACATCTTTTATGTTTACAAATACTGCTCACCCGAAACTTAAGCAGCCTATTCTTCGAGATTGTGTTACCACTGGTATCACAAATGCAGAAACTGAGGGAGTCTCTTACGATGAAATTGGCCTTCCAGAAGATTGGTATTTCCAATATACTGCTATTGGAGATAAACCAAATATTCCTAAAGATAAAAGAATTGTCGCAAAGGATGGTCAAATACAAATAATTCCTCCAAAGCCGAAGATAGAGCATCCAATTGTTAAGCCTCGTCGTCACACTGTATATAATCCTGATTTGTCTGCATTTAGTTCATCTGTTCATATTTCTGAGTTACCATCATCATCTGCTCCATTTCAAGAAGTTTTTCCTTCCAGACCGGTTATCCAAAACCCTGAGTCTTCTGAGCCAAGTACCTCCGACTGAAAGCCATTCTTTCCTCTCAGTCATAAAGCCTATCGAATCAGAACTAAATATCAGCCTGTAGAGGAATGGAACTATCAGAGTCGTCATTATGTAAAAGGGGGGAAATGGCCACCAAGAGCAAAATTTTGTACTTCTACCTCTTCATCTCGTCAGCCACCAACTCGAGCCGATTGCAATCCTTTAGTAGAACATGATTCTGCTAATACTAGAGAGTTGGATCCTGTTTTCCAACAAGGAAATTATATTTCTACATGGTGCTTCCATGCAGAAGATGTTTTAGATACCTTGGGAGAACAAGCTGACATGATTATAGAACACATGAAACTAATTGAATCTGAAAAGCAAAAAGAAAGAGAAGAAAAAGAGGCAAGAAGGAGAAAAAAGGAAGAGCGAAGGCAAAGAGAAGAAAAGCGTAAAACTCACATCCCTTACTTTGGTCCAGCTCAGTCTTCATCCTATTGGTGGAAGGATACTGAGGAAGAAGAATTAAAGCATTATGCGTCTGGTTATAGATCATCGGGTCATAAGTCAGAAGAAAAATCTGAGACAGAAAAATCTGAAAAATATGAAGAAGCCAAAGAGGAAGAACCTAAAGAGGAAAAAGTTTCAATTGAAAATTTAAGAAAAATCTCAGCTGGTCCAAAAACATTATCTGCAATTCCTAGGTCTAAGCCTGATAGGCCTAAGAAAGAAATTACATTGGATATAGCTGCAAAGAAATTTCCTACTTTTATACTTCCTTCTTTGAATGATCCGAATTTGTATAAAAACAAAGCTCATATTTTCAGAGAAGCAAAATATCCTAGAGTGGAAGAGGATTTGTTTCCTACCAACTCCTCTGGTTATATGTTAGATCTTGCTCATTCTAGTGACCCTGCAGAATCCATTAGAGTATGGATTGGTGCTTTGTATCAGATGCAAGTTACAACCAAGTTGGACAACGTCTCCATTGTCATACTTGCAGAAAAATGCATGACAGGAATAGTTTATGATTGGTGGATGTCAGGGAGTGAAGAAGAAAGACATACAATTGCAGAGTTAGGGTTGAGTACCCTTGAAACTCTTTTAAGAACTCAGTTTGTTCCAGAACCCCAAGATATCAAGAAGCAGTTGCTACTTGATTTATCAAGAATGTCTCTGTCAGATTTAAAGAAGTTTCCTGAATTTAGTCATGATTATATGACTAAGGTTTATAAAGCTGGATTAATGAATGATACACCACAGAAAATAGCTTTTCTCTCAAAGCTACCAGCTAATTTAGGAGATATGGTTCTAAAGGATATTGAACAATCTGGAAAGATTATAGAACAAATATATTGGGTTGATTTGATCTTTCGAATTGAAGAAAAGATTAAATATCTCTGTTGGCAGAAAACTGTCCATAATCTAAGCCCTAGTCAAGCTGTCTGTAAGGAAGTTCTTCCTTGGACTAAGTTTAGAAAATCAAGAAAAAGGCCTAGAAGATCAAAGAGATATGGTAAATATAAGATCAAAAGAGTTGCAAACCCTAGAAGACCATTTCCTAAATATCAGTTTGTAAAGAAAAGGAAACAGCCACAATATAAGAAAAAATCTGATTGCTATTATATCTGCAGAGAAAAAGGTCACTATGCAAATAAGTGTCCTAAAGGTGGTTCTAGCAAGCTCAAAGCTTGTTTTCAAATTGAAGAGTTCAATGATGATTGGTCGATTGTTGATAGTGATGATGATGTTTCATCTGTATATATTGTAACTGATTCAGAGTTATATTTAGAAGAAGAAAATCTTGATGTGGATCAAGGTTTTGAAGCAAATGATGATCTGCACACATCTGCAAAAATGTTTAAATGTTCTGCATCTGGCTGTTCAGAGCAATATTCTGACGTTCTTTTGTCAGAAGAAGAAGAAGAACATTATAGTGATTATTATAGGGAAACAAAATTTGATTATGATACATATCTGTCTGATTCTGCTTCTCAGTATTGTCAAACCACTGCAACATCAGTTGCATGGCATCCAAAGCAAGAAAGCAGTAAAAAAGTGATAGCCCAACAGGCTATTCAGAAATTGTGTCCTTACGAAAAAACAGTCACTATAACTACTCCATTGCCAGTTCCAGAATATGATTTAAGTGCAGAAGCTCAAATTTTGAAGAAAATAGTCAGAACAAATAACTTGTTTTACATTCCAGTTCAGGTGAAAGTTAAAAATCAGTGGATATCTGTTGATGGTTTCATAGATACTGGTGGATCTACAAATCTTGCTCGTCCCTCATTATTTGATGATTTGTGGAAACCTCTCAAGAACATTATTACATCTGAGACAGTAGGAGGTTCTGTAAATCTTACTCATTATATGGATAATATCCCTTTAAAAATAGGGGGGAGATTGTAAAGATTTCTTGTGTTAAGCATTATGATCCATCTGCCAGTTTGTTTTTGGGTATGCCTTTTATAAATTCTGTTCTTCCATTTACAATTACTCATGATAGAATTATCTGCTCAATCAAGAAGAAAGCAGTAGGAGTCAAAAGACTCACATTAGCAGACTCTGAGGTTAAATCAGAGAAAGTTCAGAAGAAAGCTGCTATGAAGAGATCTGAAAAGGATTCTGATGATTGGATAGAAGTTTTAAAAATTTATGAAGATAGAATAAATAAAAAAACAGCAAAACATAAGGCATGCATCACTGATGATTGGAATCAAGAACAAAAGCAGGTATATGAAGAATTGTTGAAACAATGTTATGAAAATCCACAGCAGTTTTGGGACACAACAAGCCCAAAACAGGAAATAAATACTATGCACGATAATGGCGTCCATGGTAAGATGATCCCTTGTACTCCTCAGGATGAGGAAGAAATGAGAAAGCAGATTAATGAACTGCTTGAAATGAAATTGATAGAACCCAGTAATTCTCATTATTGTTGTTCTTCTATGATAGTAAGAAACCATGCTGAAGTGGTTAGAGGTAAAGCTAGAATGGTAATTAATTATAGCCCTCTTAATACTATCACATATGATTTCAAGTATCCTCTACTGAGAATTGATACTATTTTGCAGAAGATCCAAGATAGCAGCATATACAACAAATTTGATATGAAGTCAGGGTACTATCAGATTCAGATAGAAGAAAGGGATAGACATAAAACTGCATTCACATGCCCTGTAGGATTTTACCAATGGAATGTGGTACCATTTGGACTGAAAAATGCTCCTAGCTACTTTCAAAGAAGAATGGATAGCATCTTTGGTAAGTATGATTTCATTGTCTCTTACATAGATGATATCCTGATATATAGCAAGCACATGGAGGAGCATATAAAGCATTTAAAGATATTTCTTGATGAAGTGCATAGACATGGTATAGTATTGTCTGAAAAGAAAATGAAGTTGTTTCAGACAGGTATTGAATTTTTGGGGATTTTTATTGAAAATGGAAAGATTCAAATGCAGCCCCATGTACTGACAAAGATAGTTGATTTTCCTGATCAATTATCTGATGTAAAAAGTGTACAAAGATTTTTAGGTGTTTTAAATTACATTCATAAATATATTCCCAGATTGTCAGAGAAAACAGCGCCCATAAGACAGCATCTAAGAGGAGGATGGTCAGCAGAAGCTACCAAAGCAGTTCAAGATTTGAAGAAAGAATGCCGGCATTTGCCACAGCTAAAGCCTCCAGGAGAAGGATTGTTAATTCTTCAAATAGATGCCTCAGATGAATTCTGGTCTGCAGTTCTTTTAGAATTTATTGATATAGGCCATGAAGAGCTTTGTGGATATGCTTCTGGTGAATTCAATACTCATCAGAAAAACTACTTCACATCTGAAAAAGAAACATTAGCTATCTTTAATGGTATTCAAAGGTTTGAAATATATTTAGCTCCAAGAAGGTTCTTGATCAGAACTGATTCTAAAAACTTTCAGCATTTCTTGAAAGCTAAATTAAATAGACAGATGGCTAGGGGAAGACTATTATCTTGGCAGGTATGGTTTTCTCAGTATGATTTTGAAGTAGAATGGATACCTGGTGTCATTAATCATCTTGCTGATGCTCTTACCAGGGAAATGGCAAAAGCTCACAGAGTGGATAGGATGGTCTACATAAATCCTGTTGATCCTAACTTCAGAATATTCCCACCATCTGATGAACCAGACACTCTGGAAACATTGGCAAAGAATTTGGCTAAATTAGAAGATTATATGCCAATGATGGTCAAAGAAATAAAGAATATTGTTGGAATGAGGATGCAGAGGAATTCTCTAATCAGTAGCTATCAAGCTTGGAAGTCCAGGAATGTTGGCCCTCAGCTAGGATTTTCTGAAGATTTGGTAAAAATATATCCTATGGCCAACAGGAAGGTAAAGTTGTATTTTGTTTGTCTTTCAGATCTCTGGATGATAAAGTGGACAGAAAAAATGATTCATACTCTCAGAGTATTGAATTATTATAATCTGATTGGTGCTATTGATTTTGCTTTATCAATTTACATGGGTGCCAGAATAAATAATCTGGATATAATTGAAGTTCACAGAAGTTTGGGTTATTTCTTATTATCTCTAAGAATTCCAGATCTCTTAGGAGAGTTGGAAGTTTCTTATCTTCAAAGTCCAAATGAAAATTATTAGCCTGGTCATCATTTTCCTCAATATGAAATATTTGAAGAATTTATAGATTGGGAAATCAAAGATGGCTATTGTAGGAAGAAGTTTACAAGGAGAGGATCTCAGTGCATTGAACGCACTTTAGCTTATATCAGAAATTATGGATCTCCTTGGGCTATTCAGATAACAGAAGTTCCAGAAGTGGGCTACAAAGACCCCTTGAAGCAAGTTATTACAGAAGAAGAAGTTAACAGTTTAAAACTTGCTAACAAGCCTGAAGAAAATGAAAAGATTTGGCATTGGTGCCATGAATATCCAAGAAGCAATCTTCATAATAAAAGACAGTTTATCATGAAATTGGGAGATTACCTACCAGCATCAAGCCCTATCAAGTTCATTATCAATAATAATGCTTATGTTACAATTATAGTTTGTGCAGGTGACTGGAACGATGATGTTTTCAGTCTGGTTGTTTTATTGTTATCTGCAAGAGTATGCTCTGTTGTCATTTTTGAATTAGGATGGCAACTGAAGACAATTATTTCAGATCAATGTCACAGATGGATTAAACATGCTATAGAAACAAAAGTCTTGGGAACTGACAAATTTTCTATGGAAAATTTAGACGGAGTTGAATTAAAAGTTGAAACTATTCCAAGATTATACCAAGCCATAAGAGATTCTTTTCTAGACATCGAGATAGATCCAATAGCTTTTTCGACAGTTGTGGATCCTATGGATTACAGAAAATATGCTAGATCAAAAGGAAAAAGAACTCTCATTGATGGAACCGAAGCTGGAGCATCTTCATCAAAGAAAGTGGAAGTTGAGGTGGATGAAAAGACTTATGAGTCACCGACTCTCTTTATTGATGTACCTCATCATGATCAAGATTTTGCCCAAGATCCTTATGACAATGAAGAATGGAGATATTATCTCAATTTGCCATCTGACGACAGTGACATGGAAGAGGCCCCATATGATGGGTGGAACGATCCATCTGATCGTAGTCCCCATGGGCCATGGTAACTGTTCAATTACTTTTCTGTACAAAATTTTGTCGGAATAATTGTACTCTAAAGATATGAGTAGACACCGTCATGCCATAGTGCTTATACAACAGGACCCTCATAGATTTAGATTCTGATTCACTTTGTCTTTTGCTTTTTCGAAGAGTCTAGACAGTGGTGTGAAAGGTCGTAGTGGTCACTCCCGGTTTCCCCGGTTGAGTCGGTTAGAATTAGTATAAATAAGTGTCTCGGCTCTCATTCTCGTCATTCGAATTTCGAAGCGAGCTCTGAGTTGTCTATGAGAAGTATGCTCTGCGTCTTGGCTTCGCGCTATAAGATCGCAACAGAAACTCTTGTATATTCATAAAGTCTGTAACCTTTCTCTTTCATAATACTGAAGCCCTTTGGGCCGCCTGTCAGCATAAGGCAGTTCTGCAAGAAATTGTTGCATTAAGCTGTTGATTCGGAGGAAGCCAGGAAGCCATTGAAAAGGCGCAGCAAGAATGAAGGAGTAAGTCGCCTCTGTTGTCCGGTGTGGGTGTGCTGGATCAAAGCTAGTTAAAGACACCAGTTGTGCTTGTGGAATTTCCTGCGAGACAAACGTGAATCGGGTCAGTCAACAAAAACTTTCTGTTCTATTTTAAAAGAGAGGGTGCGTGTGTATGCCATAAAGGATGCTTTTTAGGAAGCAATGAATGGCGTTTTTTGAGACGCTTTAAGTTTTGTCCATGACGTGTCCCATTTAGCATCTAGTTTGACCACTCAATGTAAAAAAAAAATACACTAAAAAGGGACGCTAAATGGACGCTAATTTCAAGATTTGTTGTAGTGATTTGGTTAGCAAGGAACAATGCAAATTTCATAGAAAAGGCGCCCCCCCACAAGCTAGTTGCAAAACAGGGCCTAAAATTTTTATCATATTTTCCTCAAACCAAAGACCAGCCAGCTCCTAGGATCATTTTTGAAGAATTGATCGACCATACTTTCCCCTGGGCCTACTTCGATGGAGCTTCACAAGAAAATAAAAGTGGGGGTGGGGCAACTCTTTTCATCGGTCCTTCTCATCACTTTAAATTTCATATGGGCCTGGGAACTTGGACAAATAACTATGCATAACTAGTTCTACTTTGCTTTGCTATTGAAAGAGGTTGCAAAAGAATTCAGATTTTGGAGACTCTTTGATACTGATAAACTTGATAAACAAAGTTCAAAAATGCCGAAACATAGCACTTGCCGCACTTTTTGAAGAAGTAAAAAGACTCATTACAAATTTCGATGTCATCACGTGTCGTCATGTTTACAGGAAAATAAACGATGAAGTAGATAGACTTTCAAAGGAAGGGCTTAATTTGGAGGCTGGTACATGGAAATTTCTGAAACAGAGAGAAACATAGGTATATGAATTCTACCATAGACCCTTCAATGAACCTCGAACCAAGATGGCACCTGTCTTTCTTGATTGATTAACAACCTCCAGGATATCCTTTCAAGTGATCCTCCTGCAATAGAAGATACCGACCATGACAAGAACCATGCCCCTGTTTTTTCTTCAGTGATAAGGACTCTCGATCGACCCAAATACTTCATTTTTTTGTGCACAGTTGACAACTTATAGTCTACAGATTACAATTTTTGCACTTAGGGAAGAATATAGTTTTGCTCGTAAGGGAAATTTTGTTACAAATATCCTTTTTAGAACAGAGGTTGAATGCTCTAATTTTTTGTATGGTTGTAATGAAACAAGAAACTGAACATACGTTTGTATGTAAATATTTTTTATCAATAAAAAAAATCTTTTTTCCACCGGAAAAAAACAAACTCTCCGCAATAGACCTTTTCTGATGGCACTATTCATTTACAGACCTTGAAAATCGAGATTCTGAAAACCAACATGCCTTCTTTCCTAACTTTCGCACTTCTGCACTGCCTCCCTAACACATTTTCGCACTTCCATCCTTCTGCACTTCCACACTCTCCACTTGTTCTCCCTTCTGCACTTTAGAATAAAAAAACTCAACTTCCAGCCTTAGTGCTTTCATGTTCTCCCATTTTTTGCTTTCCGACTTTGAAAATCGGAAATGTAACTTATCTTATTCTCAAACTTTTGGACTTCCACCTTTCTGCTCCCGCAAGCCTCTTACCGAACATTCGATCTACTGTGGGGTGGATCTTAACCTTCGATCTGTATTTTGATGCATCATCATCTGAGCAATAGGAAAAATAAAGTTGAAGGTTAACAATCTATGATGAACATCTGATACAGACCATCCTAGCCTCGAATCATTTCATTTGATAATACACAACGTTGCCATTCTGTAAAAGGATAATAAAAAACCTTGAACATTTCCATCTTACAAAATGATCATTGCCTACTATGGTCATTGAAGTAGCATTAGAAAGCTCAGGCTTGCTTACTGATGTTGTTCCAATAGCCAGCTGCCCAAGTCTATAAACATTAAGAGCGAAGGCCAACAAAGGAGGCCAAAGATGATAATTTTCAAAAAGAAGATTGTAAAATAGTTTAATATATTAATACAATTGATAATCAATTTATCAATTTACCTTTCTTCTTTCGGCTTTCCAATGCGAAAGAGGAAAACGAAAAGCGGAAAGATAAATTGATAATTGATAAATTGATTATCAATTTTCCTTTCCAGAATGAGGAAACTCTACCTTGGTTATATATTCTTTGGATTTCGGTATTTGGTATTTGGTATATATATGTATTCGGATTTCCAAATTTATAAAAAAAACTAAAGCATTGAGTATATATATATATATATATATATATATATATATATTAATTATTTTCACATTTTTTTAATTAATTAAAAGAAATAGTTTAATTATATAATAGTATAATTGAGTCTTTCACTTTAGAATATTAGCTTCAAAATGTATTCAACTTTAACTATGAAGGTAAAATGCATTATTACATTATTAATGCTAAAAAAAACTGTGAGATCTTATGTAAATAATGACCTAAGAATTGTAAATAAAAACATGTCCAATTTTTTTTACCATAGTTTGTGTATGATAAATTGTTGTTTTTTGAAGTAGATAAATAGGGAAAGTTATGTAGATAGATTTATTCTAAAACATTTTTTTCAAATTTTACCACATGTTTAATTATTTACTTACATAGTAAGTTATTAGAAAAATTCAATTTAGTGGGCTATATTTTTCTGCACTTTTGTTGAAAGCCAACGTTTCACCATTGAAATATCATAATTTCATAACAGTATCCCGCTTTCTGAAGTAAATTGATAATCAATTTATCAATTTACCCTTTAGCGTTAATTGATAAATTGATTATCAATTTACCTTTCGGGATTGCTCAAACTCTACCTTAAGTATATATTCTTTGGATTTTGTTATTTGATATATGGTATATAAATGTACTCAGATTTCTCGATTTATAAAAAAGCTAAAATATTGAGTATGTATATATATTCTTTTCATTTTTTTTATAAATTAAAAGAAATAAAACTTAAACTTCACTCTATATTAGTTAAACACCCACTTCTACTTAAATAAAAGAGAGTGAGTAGTATTTTAGTAATTATTTTTAAAATACAAAGAATACTCACACTAATTATTTATTAATTAAAAGAAATAGGTTAATTATATATTGATATAATTGAGTCTTTCACTTTAGAAAATTAGCTTCAAAATGTATTCAGCTTTATATATGAATGTAAAATGCATTATTACATTATTAATGCTAAAACAATTGTGAGATTTTATATAAATAATGACTTGCAACACCATTGAAGTTTCAGTTTTTATTCAAGAACTGTAAATAAAAACATGTCCAACTTTTTTTTACCATAGTTTGTGTATGATAAATTGCAGTGTTTTCTGAAGTAGATTAACAGGGAAAATTATGTAAATAGATTTATTCTAAAACTTTTATTTTCAAATTTTACCACATGTTTAATTATTTACTTACATAGTAATTTATTAGAAAAATTCAATTTCGTGGGCTATATTTTTCTGCAATTTTTTTGAAAGCCAAAGTTTCACCATTGAAACATCAGAATTTCAAAATAGTATTTTTCTTTCCGAAGCAGAAACTAGAAAGGTAAATTGATAATGATAATGAATTTATCAATTTACCATTTCCAATGGGGAAAGAGGAAAATGGAAAGCAGAAAGGTAAATTGATAATAAGTCGATAGGTAAATTGATAAATTGATTATCAATTCATCTTTCCGGATTGTGAAAACTCTCCGGATTGAGGAAACTTTTCCTTAAGCATATATTGTTTGGGTTTTGGTATTTGACCTTGCAGATTTATAAAAAAAACTAAAATATTGAAAATGTATATATATATATATATATATATATATATATACATTATTTTATTAATTAAAAGAAATAAAACTTAAATCTCACTCTATATTGATTAAACACCCACTTCTACTTAAATAAAAGAGAGAGTAGTCTCTCTTCTTTTTAGTAATTTTTTAAAAAATACAAAGAATACTCACAATAATTATTTATACATATAATATTAAATTAATAATATGATTGCCTAAATAATTTAATATTTTAATAAATGGTATTAAATTTAAAGACTAAATTATCAGTAATAAAAATTAGAGATTCAATCAACTAGGACTTGAATTCCTCAATCTGAACCGAAAATCCGATTGAGTGAAAGTGCAACCATGTTTAGTAAGTCTAGGAGCCAACTTTCCCAATCTGAACCAAAAAATCGAAAATTAGAAAGGTGTGAGAGTGCAGAAGAGATGTTTCAGAAGATATTAAGTTAATTTCCGAAGTGTCGTGCAAAAATATGGGTGCGAAAGTGTGGAAAGAAGATATTGCGGAACTATGATCTATGTTGCATTTTGTTGAAATAAAGTATATAGTTTGCTACAAGTTTTCTTTTAAATTTAACGAGACATCACATAAATATTGGTTTAAATTGTTGCATAGAGTTTATTTAAATGAATGGTTCTTAATTTCGATTTGCAGCGTCTATCGCCCACCTATCGCCTTAATTGTTTTATCGATCAAATACAAGACGAAAATAATCATGGGCTGGTTCAAGTTTATTTGTTTTCATATGTTTGTCACCCAAGGTTTTAACTCCTTTTAAGTTAAGGAAAGTGATAATTCATAGCTAATCCCAACTACAAATAAGCTTGGGACATGGGGAGAACTTGGGCTTTTTTCCTGAAATCATTGGATGCACAATGTCCATGTGCACAACTCATACTTGGGTGGGGATTAACCTGCTATTGATTGATGAAAGTTAAACTCTTCACAAACAGAAACATAAATAATATCATGATTACATCACGGTTTTATGATTTTATTATCTCCACAAACTAAGGATTTATGTCAAATAATTGAGACTTGGTATATACAAGTCATTATATATTTAGGGTTTGAATATACTTTATTTGATCTTTGTTTCTTGCGGGCTTGTAAGCGACCTTATGTGCAAGGTCCTTTGCCTCCCCTCATAGAATACTTGGGCTCTTTGGTTCACAATTCTTTTCACAATCGGATGTCTTTCCCATTGTGCATTTTGTGATTTCTAAACTCCCATGCTTGCTTCAGCATAGGCCGACTTACTTTGCATTAAACACTGCAATAACTATCTACCTAACAACTTAGCTTCTGAAATAAATTCGATTGAATTACGCTGCCTACATGTGGACTTTTCCTCCTTGTCAGACTGACAAACAAGATCGTGGCTTATCCAGACTCTGATAGAGTCAGTTGGAAGCCAGGTAGAGATTTGCGTGTAATTACATTTTTCCAACACTCCCCCTTAATTATAAGCAGATGGAGTTTTTAAAACAAAATTTACAAAATGTTTCAGAGCTTAAACATGCTCTGTTCATGACAGAGTTCACTATGGAGAACTTGTCATTCCAAGATAACTACGCAGATACTGGAATGTGTCCTTTGCCAATGGCTTTGTGAAGATGTCGGCAAGTTGGTCTTCAGACCTGCAAAATTCCAAACAAATTTCCTTGTCATTCACCAACTCTCTTATAAAATGAAACCTTGTGTCAATGTGCTTGGTTCTCTTGTGAAACACATGATTCTTTGATAATGCTATGGCTGAATTGTTGTCACGGAAGATTGTTGTAGGTTCCTGATGGTTCTGTGACAAGTCTTTTAAGACTCTTTTCATCCAGACAGCTTGACATGCAGCACTTGTTGCTGCAACATACTCTGCTTCAGCTGAAGATAGAGTTACTATGGGTTGTTTCTTTGAAGCCCATGAAACAACACCTGTACCAAAATGAAATGTGTATCCAGATGTGCTTTTCCTGTCATCTATGCTGCCTCCATTGTCACTGTTAGTGTAACCAATGAGTTTAAAATTTTCTGAAGTTGAGTACATAATACCAAGGTCTTTTGTGCCACTTACATACCTCATAATTATTTTACCTGCTTGCCAATGTGAGTCTTTTGGTGACTCCATGAACCTTGAGATCAGACTTACACCATACATAATGTCTGGTCTTGTTGCTGTTAAATACATAAGGCTGCCAATAAGCCTTTTGAACAGCGTGGGATCTACAGTGGATCCTTCATCATCCTTGCTCAATTTTAAACCTGTTATTACTGGTGTTGGGGCTGTCTTGCAGTTAGACATGTTAAACCTTTTTAGAACTTCACTTGAATACTTAGACTGTGATATAAAAATACCACTTTTAGACTGCTGAACTTCAATGCCCAGAAAAAACTTCATAAGCCCCAGATCAGTCATTTCAAATTCACTTTCCATGACTGTTTTAAAATCTGCTATGCCATAATCACCAGTAAATATTAAATCATCTACATACAGGAAGACAATTAACATCTTACCTTGCTCATCGACTTTGGTGTACAAAGTCGGTTCACTTTCACTTCTGTGAAACCCATTTTCAATGAGATAGGAATCAATCCAACTGTACCAAGCTCTAGGAGCTTGCTTCAAACCATAGAGTGCCTTTTTCAGCCTGTACACTTTGTGCTCTTGACCTGGAACTTCATACCCTTGTGGTTGTTCCACATATACTTCCTCTTCTAGATAGCCATTTAAGAATGCCGACTTGACATCCATTTGATGAACATGCCATTTGTTTTGTGCAGCAATGGCCAAAACTGTTCTGACTGTATCCATGCGTGCAACAGGTGAAAATTTTTCATTGAAGTCGATGCCGGGTTGCTGTGTGAACCCTCTTGCTACCATTCTTGCCTTGTGCTTTTGCACATTCCCATCAGCATCTTGCTTTGTCTTATAAATCCATTTGACACTGATTACATCCTTGTCTTTTGGTACATCGACCAGTTCCCACGTCTGGTTTTTCTTAATGCATTCTATTTCTTCATCCATGGCTTATGCCCATACTTCATCTTCAATAGCTTCTTCAAATGTTAGTGGATCATATATAGGGGAAAATAATGCAAACAGAGAGAATGAATTAGGTGTACCAACTTCATATATCTCTCGTAGACTTCTTGTCTTCATCGGTTCTGTCGATGTCGACCTCAACGAAATGCTTGATGGAGTCTGCTGTCCTCTTGGTGTACTTGTAGGTGTAGCTTGAGCTGCTACTTGTGTCGATGGTCCTTGTGCTGAACCATGTCTTGGTGTCATGGGAGTCGATGATGCTCCGACCGTTTGACTTACATGTGGTATTTGAACCACTTCCTCTTCCATATCATCGTTGTCAATGTTCGACACAATCTTGACATTTGTGTCGACGGTTCCATCCCATGATTCATTCTCAACAAATTGAACATCCCGACTGATTATCACTTTCTTTGTGACGGGGTCATAAAACTTGTATGCTTTTGTGTCTTCTGAATAGCCGACAAAAATACATTTCTGTCCCTTCTTGTCTAGCTTCCTTCTCAGCTCATCTGGAATATGAGCATATGCAACACAACCAAAAACTTTTAAATGTGAGACACTATGATTCATACCTGTCCATGCTTCTTGGGGAACTTTGTTCTTCACACTCTTTGTTGGACATCGGTTCATAATGTATACAGCAGTTGCGACTGCTTCACCCCAATACTCATTTGGCAAATGCTTGGCTACCAACATGCTGCGTGCCATCTCCATGATGGTTCTGTTCTTTCTTTCGGCAATACCGTTATGCTGAGGTGTGTACCGTGCAGTGAATTGTTTCTGTATGCCATGGGTCTTGCAAAAATTCAAAAATTCATTTGAAACATATTCACCTCCTCTGTCGGTCCTTAATATCTTGATGCGATGACCACTCTGGTTTTCCACGAGTGCCTTGAACTGCTGGAAATAACCAAATGCATCAGATTTGTGTTTCAAGAAATATACCCATGTCTTTCTTGAGTAGTCATCAATAAAGGTTAGAAAATACTTGCAGTCACCAATGGATGATGTCTGCATTGGACCACAAATGTCAGAGTGCACAATTTCAAGTGGTGTACGTGCTCTATAGGACATTCCTACTGGAAATGTCTCTCTGTGCTGCTTGCCAAAAATGCAGCCTTCACAAACCCTCTCTGGTCTGTCGATCAATGGTAATCCCTTCACCATATTTTTTGTGTGCAATAGCTTTAGCCCGCCAAAATTCAGATGTCCAAATCTGAAATGCCACAACCAGGATTCATCCTGAACTTCTGTCTGAAATGCAGCTTGCAAATTAGCGCTGCAATTTTCTCTCTTGTCGAGGATCTTGACTGTTTCTTCACTTTCTGCCTTGAATGTAGCTCCTGTGTTTGTCTTCCCTTTTATGTTGGGAACTATCCTCAATGGAAACAAGCGGTTGCTTGTCATTGGCACTTTTGCTATCATTGGGTCGCTTAGACGCTTATCTTTGATCACACAGTGTTCATCTTCCATGTAGACTCTGTAGCCTTTTTGTAACAACTGTCCAATGCTTAACAGATTATGTTTCAGACCTTCGACATGATAGATATCATGGATATACTTACTCTCCCCCTGTTTGGTTAGAATATCAACAGTGCCTTTTCCTAAGACAGTAATTTGGACATTGTTTCCAAGTGTAACATCAGTTTTAACTGAAGTGTCTAGACTGGAAAACAAATTTAAATTACCAGTCATATGGTTGCTGCAGCCCGAGTCTAAGTACCATATGTCATGTGGACTTTCTTGAACAGCATTGCATTCAAGTGGAGATGTTGATGCTATTAACATTACACCTGTTGAAGTGTTGGTGCTGGTTGACTGACTTGGGCTTTGTCTTCCTTGGTCATATTGTTTCTTCCTGCATTCATATACATAATGACCATACTTCTTACAGTAATGACATTGAATTTTTTATTTATCAAACCTCTAGCCACTTGGCTGACTTGGGTTCTGGTTATCTCCTCTACCACCGACATTTGCAGGACTTCTGCCTCGTCCTCCTCTTGAAGAACTTCTTCCTCTGCCTCTGAAGTTGTTTCTCCCCCTGGCTCTACCACGGCTTATGGATGACTGTGCTGCAAATGCACCTTCCAATGATGTCTGTGATCTGCTGATTCTGTGTTCATGATTGATGAGTGAAGCTTGCAGCTCATCAATTGTAAATGTTGACATGTTTGTGTGTTCCTCTAAAGTCACAACCAAATTTTCAAATCTTGGGGGAAGACTTCTAAGAATTTTTTCAACAACCCTTTGGTCTGATACGGGTTCTCCATGAGATTTCAGTTGGTTTATCAACCCAACAACTCTGGTGTAGAATGTGTCTACATTTTCTGAATCTTTCATGCACAGAGATTCAAAATCTTTTCTCAGAATTTGCAGCTTGGATGTCTTTACCTTATCCAAACCTCGATAGGCAGTCTCCAATGTATCCCATGCTTCCTTAGCATTAATATTTGCTGCTATTCTTGGGAGTATGCTCTCATGCATAGCTTGGTGTATGAAAAATAGAGCTTTTCCATCTCTCTTCCTCTGTTCTCTCAAGACATCTTTTTGAGCCTGTGTGAGATTGTTATATGCAGCCATGTCTGCTGGTTCTGCATAACCATGCTGAACTATCTCCCAGACATCTTGTCCTCTGAATAAAGCCTTCATTGTTAAAGACCAATATTCATAATTCTTTCCCGTAAAACTTGGAGGTTGCAATGAACCAGAAGTGGAAGCCATTTTTTAATTTTTAATTAACTTTCCGTAGAAAATTAATTTCCACTTTTTAAGACAAGATTTATTTCCTAAAATCTTGGGCTGTTATAAACCTTGCTCTGATACCAGATAGCCAAAACCGAGCCGACTAAACTTGGGTTTAGCGCTCAGTCAATATTTAAAAATAAATAATTTCACTTTTTAACTCCGACTTGTTTTTACTGTGACCACCTTTTTTTCTGTGACCAAGTTAATACGCGATCAAGATGATATGTGCGATCAAGTTGATCCCTGCGATCAAGTTGATGCCTAATGCGATCAACTTATCTACGATTAGGATGATAGAATATATTTCTTAGTCTGAAGACTTAAGAAATTACAAATGCTTTTCACCTGTGAGTAAAATGAAGTAAACTACCCACTTTTACAAATCCAAATAACTTATGAAAAACATATGCCCAAATATGTAGGAAGATTTGAATCGACCAAAGTGCCATAAAACCTCAAACTTTCACGCCGTGAGATTTTTATGGGTTCTTGTTCTTTTACTTATCAGTAATTGTAAAAGACATTTACAGAAGTAAATCTGGAAATATGAGCGGCCAAATAATCATGAATTCAACCACAAACTATTTCATATATTTAACTATGCGGAAATACAAAGTAATACAAACTTGTCTGTTACAAACTCGTCGGTCCACAGAGCTTCAGCTCTCTGACTAAATCACATGCACAGAAGCTTGAGCTTCAACTTCTCTTTCTCACCCTGAGTTCCTCTAGTGTCTATCTTTTGTTTTCTCTGTGTAAACTGATTTACAAATTACTTCTTCTATTTATAGGCAATCTGAAAATTGCTTCAACATAGGCCGACTTACTTGCCGACTTACTTTGCATTAAACACTGCAATAACTATCTACCTAACAACTTAGCTTCTGAAATAAATTCGATTGAATTAAGCTGCCTACATGTGGACTTTTCCTCCTTGTCAGACAGACAAGATCGTGGCTTATCCAGACTCTGATAGAGTCGGTTGGAAGCCAGGTAGAGATCTGCGTGTAATTACATTTTTCCAACAT
The DNA here is from genome assembly GCA_001517045.1 of Pseudotsuga menziesii. Lineage (NCBI taxonomy): Eukaryota > Viridiplantae > Streptophyta > Pinopsida > Pinales > Pinaceae > Pseudotsuga > Pseudotsuga menziesii. The sequence goes on along the minus strand of LPNX011144710.1, from coordinate 86,308 downwards.
ATAGATGTATATATGATCTTTTCCTTCTTTCATCATTACTTGTATGTTGAGATTTAATTCTTGTGGTTGCTAAGGAATACGTCATGAATTGTTTCAAAGTAAATGTATGTAAAGTTTAAGGCTACTACAACAATCAATTCTAGTTGTAGAGTGCACAATTCAGCCTCTGTTGTGTAAATTAAGATACAACCATGTCAAATGTATGGAATTGGCATTATGGGCATTATTGAAGATGTCGAGAAGAATTTATGTGTATCTCTACGTATAATGCTATTTTGTGTATTTTCTTATGATTTTCCATGTAATTAGCTGATAATATGAGAGTTCCGTGTTGGAATTCCTAATCATGTGATTGGAGGAGAATCGTTTTGTAAAGCATGCAGTGGTTAAATCTTTGTTGTAGTAATTTGGGAGATCGTTGTACATGCATGTTTATTTCATTGCAATTGTGAGTTTGTATATGAGAAAATCAAACGGGGCCGTTGCAGTCAAATTAGAGTTAGGTCTGGGTACAGTACAATTGTTCAGGTCCTTTGGGTACCGTGGCTAACAACAGCTCTTTGATGGATGTGTAGCACTACGCTACTTGTGTGTACCGTGTTCATGCATTCGAGGCCATACATCTAGCGTGACACTGTGGCTTTTCAAATTTTGACCATGTGGTACAAGAGCCCAATTAGCCAACAAGACCTAAAGAGACTGCATGCCATGACCCCTATAGGCCTGCATGGCATGAAGTTCAACCAAGGGTATATACATTAATCTAAACATATAGTGACTTATATATGATAATTATTAGACCATGTCAATTGTGTCAACTATTTGATAGAGGGCCATTATTTAAACAGAGGGATGTGTATCTTTTTGGCATTTTCACTCTACTTCTTGAACTCCAACCCCTTTTCCACTTGATGAAATGTGGATCTCTTTCCTATCCATTATCATGTGCGACGCTGGAATTCCAAACATTTCAAAAGTACTATTACTGGAATGACATTTACCGGAATCCCTTAATTTTTACTGGAATCCCTTAATCTACTATTATTGGAATGACATTTACTAAAATCCCTTAATTTTTAGAAAAATAAATCGTTCTTTGCCCATCCACTTGTCATTGAATTACATTGAACCTTGACTTAGACTTGGATTTTAGAAAATTCTACACATCTTTCTTTCTACATATCCATTATTAAACAAACACTATCTTTCATGGCTTGGTAGATATATTCATTATTAAACAATGACATAGATTCTAGAAGAAACTTACTCGTAAAAAAAAAATACTTAGTTGAGAGCTAATTTAGTCTGGCTGGACTTTGAAAGATAATATCTTTTGTCTTCTCCACTAACTATCAAAATGAATGAATGAAGGGAGGTATATATATATATATATATACCAACCGTGTTCTTCTTATAGTTTATGAATTATTTGAATATTATCTAGAGAATCCATTAACTATTATTTGTTTCTTGCAGTTTATGAATGATTTGAATAATCTATAGAGATTTCATTAACCTTTACTTGGGTGTGCAGAAAATGGTGTTTAAGTCAGCTACGGATGGCCAGGAGAGCAAGATAAGGGCCACTGAAGCTCTTGTAGGGTTTGGAGTATCAATCTTCACTACCATTGCAGTATATGGTTTCAAAACATTTTCTGCTCGTTCCTTCATATATCATGACAATATGGTTGCCAAAGAAAAAAGAAAAAATGAAAAATGGTTGTTACAGAAAAAGACTATAAAGATTTAATTAGTTTTTCATTTTTATCTATTTTTATGTTGAAAAAGCTCCTAAACATTGGTGATCTTAACCTGGTAACATTTTAGTTTAAGAAGATATGTTATAAATGTTTTAAAATTAAAATAGTAGGAATGATAAGGAAAACATTCCTACAGGGAAAAGGTAAATTAATAAATTGATTATCAATTTACCTTTTCACTTTCCAATGTGGAAAAGGAAAGCAAAAAGGTAAGTTGATAAATTGATTATCAATTTATTCTTGTTCTTTCCGCGGAAAGAGGAAAGGTAAATTGATAATCAATTTATCAACTTACCGATGCAGAAAGTAGAAAGGTAGGTTGATAAATTGATTATCAATTTATCTTTCTGCTTTCCCATGCAGAAAGAGGAAAGAAGAAAGGTAAATTGATAATCAATTTGTATTGGAAATAGGAAAGATTAATTGATAATCAATTCATCAATTTACCTTTTTTTTTTCCAGAAAAAGTAAATTGATAAATTAATTGATTATCAATTTAAGTTTAGCTTTCAACTTTTAACATGAAACTCCACGTTGCCCAAAGATGAAGGTAAATGGTAAAATCTTTGCAAATCTTTGAGTAATAAAAACCAAGATATTTTCAATCAACATAAAAACTCAGTATCAAGTAATACATCAAACCATTCACGGCGACTTCAAGAAGGAAGTCGGCCGTTGAATTTTTAATTTCACAATTCATCCTCTCTTAATTTAAATTTACGCGACTTCAAGAAGAAAGCTGACCGTTGAATTTTTAATTTCACAATTCATTCGCTCTTAATTTAAATTTATAGAAATTTGATGAAAGGCCAATTGAGTTAGTTTAATGGAGAAATTCCTCTATGTTTGGCTCTCTGTTTGAGTTTAAGATTTGATGTCCTTTCAGCAATTGTTTATGTTAGAGGATATTTCCTGTAGTGTTCTTGTTTATGTTTTTTTGTGTTGGTTGAGTTTGAAATTTGTAGAGGACTGAAGTCCCCTCATCTATGAGACCAAACATCGATCCACTCGTATAACTACCGTGGCTTTTTCTCATGTTGTAGTTGCAGGTAAAGACATCGAATCCACTCGTATAACTTCTGAGGCTTTTTCTCATGTTGTAGTTACGGGTACACGAGTCTTTCTTCCCTTATCAAACGTATATGCTAACATGCAATGGTTGCTTCCAGAAAACGTATACAGATTTGTTGGCAGAAAATGGGGGAATTTTTTTTAAGTATTCAATAGATGCACACTTCATAGAAATATAACACTTTTAAAAGAAAATAAGTCTCTCAATCCATCTGTGAAAAAACAGGTTCTAGTTTTGGTGGAGTAATTATTTTTAACAATCAAGTGTTATTCACCATTAATAATTTTAACTATTTTAGTTGGCCATTAATTTATTTTATTTTCATCCAACAATTTAGTTTGGATCTATGCAGACTTGCTAAAAGCAATAAAAAAATTGATGTTAAACCCTTCTCTTGGCTTTTCTTCTTATTTTTATTCGCCCTTATGCATCGTTGATCTTGATCTTCAACCCTTCTCTTGGCTTTTCTTCTTATTTTTATTAGCCCTTATGCATCATTGGTCTTAATTACCTTATTAGAGTTTTTTTTAAATGTACAATGCTTGATAAATGTAACTTTTGGTCTATTATACGAGATAAAATTTACGGTGAACCTAGCTAATATGGTGAGCCGAGAATATTAGAAATCGGCATTGTAATTTTAATAGGGATTCTAAGGAAAATTACAAAAAATGTTTGCGGTTGAACAGTTGAAAATTACAAGATAAAAACACAATCCCATACTGAGCTTGCGATAAGATGTACAAACCTGAATATTTGAGAATAATCATTGTTCGAAAGAAGAAACTGAATATTTGAGAATAATCATTGTTCGAAAGAAGAAACTAAATTGATCTATCAAATGTTAGAGAGTCCCAAGTCTCGGTTGCACAAAATACGAAGCAAACATTTCAAATAGAAAAAAACATAAAGTTATTTGCAAAACAACACTGAAAAAGCACAAGAGTCTACTCTGTAGATTTTTCTCTCCTACGTAACACCGATTCCAAATACCTTAATGTGTCTGTCCTATCGAGATCCAACTCTAGATTCTTTAATGAAAGATTTATATGTCCTTTCTATGGTCATCCAACTCCAAATACTTCAAAGAAACAATGTCCAATGTGAAGGTTACAAAAGAAAGTTAATTTAGTCCAATCCTGGATTGCAAAATACAAATTGTTCTTGATCACCATCCCGACAAAATTTCATACGCAAAAATTCCGTAATTATATTTTACCGATTGTCAGACACTTTTTTGTGCGTGAACACGAAAACTCAGTTCTGGCTATGGCGGATGAGGGTTCCAGGTACTAAACTCTAAGGGGTGTTGTGACCTTTAGGCTCACTGTTTCGATCCTCAATCTGCGTAGAATTTCGGATTTCTCACCTCTTAAAACTAACACGTGACCTTCGACGCGTATCGAAATTCGACCTGAACCAGGAAATATTTGGATTGAGGGTAAAAGAGCATCAAACCCTTGGAAGCATCTCTCGATTTATGGCGAGGGAATCAATTGTTTAATGGAGGAGTAAGGTTTGAGCAAAATTTGAGCTGTATTATTCCAGAATACAGGATTGAATGGGCTGGGAGTTTGTTTGATACACCAAAGTGATCGGTTAAAGAGTAGAAAATAATGGGGTTTTTAAAACTTTCAATGCGTTCGAGAGCCTCGGCTCCTTTAGGTCCTATAATGGCAAGTTTGACCGGCACCGTGCATGACGATGGTAGCCTTCCCTCAGACCTGTAGAACCATAATTCGTTGATGGACAAAAACACATTTCACCATGCGATTGGACAAGGAAACAAGGAATATTTTGAGACCGAGTCTCCATTGTGAAAAGTCTTCGGCCTAATTAAAAGCTAAAGTAATTTACTTATTTTATTTATTAGTATTTTACTTTAGTTCATTTGAGTATTAAAAGCACTCATATTTTTAGTCATATCAAAGAGTACTTTATTAATTTTTATTTCTAGACATTTTTTCAATTTAACTCAACCATGATTACATATATTGTAATGCAAGATGTGAGTTGTAAATATATCTTCCACACAAAATGACAAACTGATAATATTTTATTATATCTTTTATGAGACCCATTTTATACCTCAAAATTATCGTGATTAACGTACCTCATAACATGTTTTACTACAACTAGGTGAACATGTCAAGGCTCCACCATTTTTGACTTAATGTGTTTACAGCAAAACATATATATGGTCTTGTATTTGTAAGATACACCGGTGAGCCAATAATATGTTGGTATAATGTAATATCAACTGTATATGAGGAGTCATCATTCAGGATCTTCAAGTTGGTCACCATCGAAGTGTTCATCGCTTTACAATCTGACATCCTAAATTTCTTTAGGATCTCAACAACATATTTTCCTTGATTTTGGAAAATCTCATCTGGGAACTCCAATACTCCAAAATCGAAAGAATAGTGCAACATACCAAGATCTTTCATTTTGAATTCATCGGCAAGCTTCTTCTTACATTCATTAATAAGCTTCTCTTCACTTCTTCAGATTAGATCATCAACATATAGCAATAGAATCATAAGACCTTCATTGAAAACCTTACAGTAAAGGTTGGAATCTGTTTTACTCTTGGTAAATCTCAACTCATCAGAAATCCATCAATTCTTCCATACCACACTTGGGGTGCTTACTTTAACTCATATAATGCTTTCTTCAATATGCATACATGTCAATTTCTGTCATGGGTTTCAAAACTTGGAGGTTGTTCAATGTATACCTATTCTTCTATCACACCATTTAGAAAGGTCTTCTTTACATCCATTTAGTGTAGATTCCATTTCATCTTGGATTCTGAGGAAAGGAAAGTTCTAATTGAGGTATATCTTTCTACTGGTGCAAAAGTCTCTTCATAACCAATTCCTTATTTTTGTGAGAATCCTCGAGTTACAAATCTTGCTTTGTACTTCTCAATACTTTCGTATGCTAAATGTTTTTTCTTGAATGTCCACTTTGAGGAAACAATTGACTTCTCTCTTGGTCTTGGTACTAAATCCCAAACATCATTCTTGACGATATACCAGTGTTCTTCGATCATTTCATCCATCCACTCCTTCTTTGTATCTTCTTCAAAATAGGCCCGGTTCTATATCAACAAGATTACACGTCAATGCCACATAACTATAATAGGTCCCTCGTCTCTTGCTTCCTTCTGGAGCTCCATATTTTTATACACATTGAATGACATCATAAGACCAAGTTGGTATTCTCTTCTATGAGATCATTTGCTAAGGTATCTCTATAGGCCTGTTGAGGCTCTTCCATGTCATACTCTTCAGCTATCTATTCTTCTTCAACATTGCAGACTGAAGAATAGTCTTCCATGATGGTTCTATTTTTTCTTTATACTACTCCATTCTGTTGAGGATTATAGGGTGTGGTGATATCCCTCTTAATCTCAGCTTCTTTACAGAAATCCTTGAATTCATTTGATGTGAATTCTCTTCCATTGTCGGATCTCGAGGTCTTAATCTTATTTTTAGATAAATTCTCTATAAGAGTCTTGAATTATTTTAATCTTTCAAATACTTCATTATGCCTTTCAAGAAATCCAATTCTTGCAGGAATAGTCATCAATAAAAGAAACATAATTTAAACATACCCTCTTAATGAAGTGGATGACATTGGGCTGCATACATCTAAATGAACGATGTTCGCAAGATCCCTTTTGATTTATTGTTTCTTCTTGGAAATGGGTTCTTGGTATTCTTCCCTTGAGTGCATCCTTTACAAACTCCTTCATGATTGATTTGAATATATGGTAAACCTGTGACTACCTTTCTCACAATTAGTAGTTCTTTTTAGTTCACATGAGCAAGTCTCATATGCCACGGTTCACATGTGTTGATGGCACTTGTTGTTAGAGCCGATTTTGAGTGTCCCTTTAACTTGTAAAGTCCTCCTTCTTCACCAATCACCACTGCATCATCTATTGTCTTTCCCTTTGGCCACAGAAGGACTTATCCATCTACAAAATCAACTCTGAAACCTTTTTATCTAGGGATTAGATAGAAAGTAGATTCTTTTTCAATCCTAGGACATATAAGACCTCCTTCATCTTCATGCACTTTCTTGAGTCCAACTTGTAAAAGGATTCTCCCATTCCTTTGATGGGATATTGAAAGTCATCTCCAAGCTTTACTTTGTGAGGATAATCTTTTTGAACAAGACATTGAAAAGAGTATTTATAACTTGGCATATGTCTGGAAGCTCCACTCTTTACAAGCCAAGTGTCACTACCATGTGAGACTGGTCTAGTAATAGCTAATGTGGAGATGATATCAAAAGATATTCTTCAGTAGAGTCTTCATATTCATTGTTATTTTCTTCGATTGGCTCATCATCTTAAATTTTATGGGCATGGAACTTCTTGTTTATCTTCTTTATTTGTTTTGCTTTGAGTGGACAATTTCTTGCAATGCGTCCTATCTTGTGACATGTGAAGCATTCAAAGGATAAGAAGTCTCTCTTGGGTATTGAGTTCCTTTGAAAATTTTCATTTAAAATGGGAGATTGATCACGATCCTTTCTCTTGTTTGATCGTTTCTTTGCATTAGGTGCAAAGGATTGATCTTCATCATTATTTAGCTTTTATTCTATTTTAGCTATCCTTCCTTCTTCCTACACACATTCTTCCCAAAATCTGCTGAACTTAGTGAGATTTCTTCTAGCACGTATACCTTTGACGAAAGATTCCCAATCCCTTGGGAGACCATTTTCAAGGTGGTCATCACAACGTTTTATTCTACTACGATGCTACCAATAGCCTCCAATTGTTCTTTGATCTCGGATACTCTTATTATGACTCCATAGTTTCCGCCTTTTGGATCTTCACTCCCTTGAGTTGATTTCTCAAGGTCATTCTTCTGTTGATGTTCTTTCCTTCAAATAGATTGGTTAGTTCATCAAACATTTCTTTTGGAGTATTCTTTGAGGATACTTAAGGAATTATATGATCCTTGATAGAATCAACTATGATCCTTTTGTCTTTGATCATATCCTACTTGTGCTTGGCCTTTGCTTCACCTCCCTCTAGTTCCTTGACCTCTTCTTTGAAATAGACTTCTATATCATGTTCTTTAAGGATGAGCATGATTATGTATTTCCATTCTCTGAAATTGTTTGCTTGTTCAATATTTTCATCAAGCTTGGTTCTGTTTTTTGTCTTCAATGAATGAGAACCTCAAATGGAAATATAGGAGATAGTACTTACCAATTTGAGGACTACTTTTGGAGACTGCTTCAGGATGACATAAGGTTTGATAGGAAATACCTAATTTTTTAGTTGTGGCCATTGGTAAGGATGATTGGAGGAGAAGATGTGCCTCCCAAACATGATTTATATTGTATCTTGCTTTTCATAAATCTATGGATGGAACCCCTTAAAAATTGGATGCCCTAGTTCCTCCTGACAGTAAAGATAGGTCAAAAATTGAAATTCTTTGAAACTGAATTCAACCACCACACGAAGATGCCCCCTCCTAGGGAAAGTTGATCTATCCTTATTTTTTGGTTGATCTGACAAGGGAGTTGTCTGAAATAGAAAATCATAGCTTCTTATATGACGAGAAAAATTGCTGCACAATGTATTCTATCAGGTTGGCTCTGATACCATGTTAGAGTTTTAAATTTTTTATGCCTAATAACAAGAAGATCAGTGAAAGAATGATAAGCACACCAAGAAAAATAAGACACACAGATTTATCCCAGGAAACCATAATGGGGAAAAAAACCCAACAAAACTTCCTCGATATAGAATTCAACCAAATACAGTGTAAGGCCACAAGACTAAGATAGACTGCTTCTTCTCCTCCAAATGGACTCCTCTTTCTCTCTCTAGTTAACTTTCTTGAGTTGTGAGCGTGTCCAACTGAGGAGGGTGCCTCATCTATTTATACACATCAACTGTGAAGCCTAATAACCCAACAGGGCCGACTTCATCTCTCCAATAGGGTCGACTTGCCATGGGAGACATAAAAAAAATTAATAATTCTTTTGTGGGTACTATTGACCCAACTTACACGGAAGGTTTTACCTCAAGAATTTACATGAACAATTACATCAATGACATCCTTAATCGGAGGAACAACATCTCAAAAAATGAGGGACAACAACAATATAATAAAAGTACAATAGAATATCTTCTGCAGTTACATTATTTCAACATAAAAGAAAAAAAAATTATCATATCAGAACTCAAAAAGATGTAAATTATATGCCAATGGATAGATGATTCATTAATGAATCCATTAGTACTTGAAGTCCACTAAGTAAGGTGCATCCCAAGATAGTTTTAGGCCTAGCAAAGATGCTAGTAAAATTAAATTTGCATAAAAGAGGGCTAAAAGCTTGTTTTTAAAGCCTTCGATCGAGCTATTAACTTTATTGAGGTTTTAAACCCCTTTCTCGATATTTCATGCACATTTTTAAATTCTTGAATCGAGGGTTTGTGTGGTTAAATAAAATCTTGATTGAGCTTCTAAAACTTTGATTAAAAAGAATTATGGATGCAAAAAGTTTCCAACTTGTTGTATGTTGTCGGATAACCTCCTATAACATTAATTCTTGTCTTCTCAAGCATTCAGGAGTAGCAAAACATAATGGGTTAAGTCCTACATCTTTCCCAGCTTCTGTGTTCACCTACACCCATATTATTTTCTCTAATATCTGTCATTTTCCTTCATAATTTGAATTTATAGTTATTTCATGGTGGAGTTTGGTATGATAATGGAAAATGCAGAGAACAACATGAGAGAAACTCTATGTAGAGTAAAAATCCATGAGAAAATGGATGATAGACTCCAAAGGAGATGAGATGATGAAAAGATAATTGATATGGATTCTAACCATAAAAGAAAATTACTCTTACAACTCCCATACAATTATATTCATTCCATGCTTCCATTATTATATGAGAAGGGTTTTCCCACCAAACTTACATGTGCATTCAATGATTGGATTTAATAGTCAAAATGAAGTAAATGGGCCCATTTAAGACACATGGCGAGAAAATGATGAGTTCTCAGGTTGACACAAGTGGTAATATATTAATCTCCCATAGGCCCCCTCTCCTATTCCCTTCTAATGGAATCATAGCCCCTCTAGTGCTCTTTACACAACCATCTTGGACCATTTTTTATTTATTTCCAAACACAATATTTACATAGCTTTCAAGTTAGCATGGCAAGCCAACCATATGGTCCATATAGATATATTTACATTATACTTTTCCCAAGTAGCATATTTACATCATTTACATAACTTGATTTAATACATTCCAAGGTATTACACCAAATTTATCATAATAACCATTATTTGGAGGGTTATTGATCTCTAGTTATAAACATACATTTTGTTTTGTTGATGTAATATGTGGTAGACAATTATAATTTTGAATGATTAAAATTTATATTTTATTTATGTATTTATGAAATTATTAATATGAAAAATTAAAAATATCTAAAATAATATTTATACTAAAAAGTAAATGTAAAACATAAACTTTATTTATTAATTTAGTTTAAATTACAAAATTAATATACATTTTACCTAAATAAAAAATAAAAAATTTAATATTCAAATTTCCATAATACTAAACTATCAACATAACATAGCATTTTGTTCACGACAACTCTATTTTTTTTTTTTTTTAAATCAATATACATTTAACCTATATGTAAAACATAAAATAAAAATAAAAAATGATACGCCTAGATTTCCACAACATTGCATAACTATAAACTAAATTATAAATGGGGTGGACTTTTTTTTTCAAGAAGAAAAAACCTGTCCTTGTTATTCAATTGAATCAAAAGACATTAAATCATACATCAACCATTTAAGACCATGACTGCCACCCTAAGATCCAGTCAGGAAGAAAGGCACATAATATCATGAGAAACCCATCAGAATACTGTCTCATCATGTGAAGAGGACTGTCTGTTCAATCACATCGATCGAGAGCCAATAATACTCCGAGCTGCGATCTAAAGAGATGCACTTTCATGGGAATGACAACTACATAATCATGGGAAATCCCTTTAGACCAAAACAAGAACATGCGAGGAAAGAGTAAATACCTCAATAACAAGCTCAAAAGAGCTGAATATAATCCGAAAAAACCAGGAGTTTCTCATCAAATTCCTTAAAGCAGCCCTTTCCTTGGGGCAATGAAAGTACCTTTTTAGAAAGATGGTCAGCAGTCTTGTTGTGCTCTCGATATATGTGAGAGAAAGACAGTTCCTGGAAGCTAGAGGCTAGCTTTTTAGTCTCCCTACACCAATGAACAAGTTCAGGTGGGGAGAGAGCAGTTGATCCCTTTTCCCAATTGATGATTATCTGAGAATCACCATAAACATGTGCAAGAGGGATCCCCATCATATGGGATAAGTGCAAGAGTGCCCAGAGACTGAGCAACTCTGCCTTGGTATTAGTGCCATGTCCAACTCCTAATGTGAATTCCAGGAAGTGGGAGTCACTGAGATAAATGCACAAGCCAGCACCAGCAATCATGTTCTTAGATGCACCATCCATAAAGCCACAGGGAAAGTTTTTAACTAGAGGAAAACCAATATTCCTGCTATGCTTTTTCTTAGAAACAGTCCCCTAAACTGCTGAATGTACTGACTGCAGAATTTGTTGGATGATGCAGTGAATATCCCTGAATTTTCCTTCAAAGAGCGTCAGGTTACAGGCTTTCCAGAACACCCATATCATATTGAACAGCAGCAAGAAAATGGGGGAGCTCTTTGGAGTGGAGCTAACCCAGCCATGGACCATATCAGCAAAAGTAATATCAGAGATACGTGCCTTGATGTTGAAATAGTCAATAAAGAACCCAGAGACAATTTTCCATACCCAGCAGAATGAGAACAAATGATCAACCGATTCCTCATTTGAGTGACAAAGAGGACAAAAACCAGGACCCGAGAGCCCTCTACGCTGAAGATTATCCCATGTGAGTATTCTGTTATGGAGTGCAAGCCAAATAAAACAGGATATCTTAAGTGGAAGTGCCTTATGCCAAACAGGAGGACATCCCACCATTGTATCCATTACCAGAGTAGACTGATAGATACAATTATATGCCTCTTTCGCAGTAATAGCGTCACTGTTTTTATTGAAAGTCCACACCAACTTGTCTAAGCAGTCTGTTAATCGGATTCCAGCAGCATATAGATCCCGTGTAAAATCATTCCATATCAATGCAAAGGAGCCTCCGAGATCAAGGTCTGTGGCCGAGTACCAATATTGATGATCAGTGTAGCAAGGATTGTGAGCTTGTGCCAGAGTGCATATATCTAAATCGACCAGATACGTTCTCAATGCTTCCGGGAAAGTGAATGGAGCTCTCGATCCCACAATTGGGTCAGTTCCCAAATAAATACACTCACCATTTCCAACCTGCCACGACAGGTGCAGACCCATCCAGGGTAAAACTTGAAGGAAGCCGCGCCAGAATAATGAGACATTGCGTGTACAGAAGGTTTTTGATCTGATCCAGTCCACAACCGATCCACCATTTAAATATTTAGCCTGAAGTACTTGGAACCAGAGACCTTTGGAATGGAGAGCTTTCCAAAAAACATTCAGCCGCAGTGCTTTATTGAAACAGGTTAGATTTTTTATCCCCCATCCCCCATGTGATTTAGGTCGAGAGAGATCATTCCAGTTTGATAAATGGAACTTGAAAGATGCTTCAGTCGTGCCCCATAAAAAGTTAAACATAAGTCTTCTGAGCTTCTGGAGAATGGAGCAGGGAATGGGAGCTAAACCCATCCAATAAACAGGTATGCTAGCAAGAACAACATTAACCAGGACAAGTCTCCCACCGAGAGTCAAATATCTAAATGCCCAGTGATTGATCTTCTTTTCAAATTTGTGCAGTAACCAGAACCAGTCAGCAACTCTGTAATTCAGTGGCTTCAATTGATATCCCAAGTAAGTGATACCTGACTGAAGTGGGAGCATTTTATAAGGCAAGGCATCCTTAAAGTCATTGAAACAGGCATCATCAAAATTGTGGTAGAGGAAACAAGATTTATCAGCATTAATACTCATACCTGATGCTTTGAAAAAAGAGTCAAGAAGAGTCTCAAAAGCCAACCAGTCCCGGATGGAGCCAGAACCCATGAGAATGACATCATCCACGAAGAGTAGGTGAGTGAGTGTTAGGGAAGGCGAGAACTTTATACCCCTGATGAGACCATCGTTCCTAGCATCCTTGATCATCAAGCTGAGCCCCTCTATGACCAGGATGAACAGCAGCAGAGATAATGGACAGCCTTGTCTAATACCCCGGGTGGCAGGGAAGAAGCTGGTGGGAGTCCCATTGACCAGGACAGCAAAGTTGACAGTGGAAATACAGCTCATGATCTAGTTGACAGTGAGAAGGGGAACACCAATCTGGATCAAGATAAGCCTGATATAAGTCCAGTCAACACGATCAAAGGCCTCAAGGTAAGATCCAGTTTAAGTACAAAGGCACAGGAGTTCTTGATTTTAACTGAGTGAAGTACTTCCTGTACAATGCCTATAGGCTCAGTGATTAGTCTGTCTTTAAGAAAGCCAAACTGTTCCTAAGAGATGCCCGAATCCAGAAAGGGTTTGAGCCGACCAGCAATAACTTTAGCGATTAGCTTATAAAGCAGGTTACATAAGGAGATGGGCCTAAAATCTGCAAAGGTACGGGGCTTGTCCTTCTTAGGGATGAGAGTAATAAAGGTGGAATTCAGGGAAGAGGGAATGTAACCTGAGGTTCTGGTATGATCCACCATCTGAACAAGAGTGGGCCCAAGGAGATCAAAAAAGTGTAAATAGAACTCAACCGGCCACCCGTCTAGACCCGGACTTCGATCTTTATTGAAGGATTTGAGAGAGAGTTCGATCTCATTTAAAGTGACCTGAGAAGAGAGACTGGAGGAGTTATCAGGCTGAATCATTCTGGGAAAAAGTGAGATCACTTTGAGTTGGTGATCAAGGCAGGTGAGGCCCTCATCTTGAAAGATCTTCTCAAAGAAGGATTTACCAAGTGCCTTTAGAGGTACCTCATCCTCAATAACATTACCTTCATCATCTTCCAGAGACCAAATCATGTTTTGAGTTCTTCTTCCTGAGGCAATAGTATGGAAAAATTTCGTATTAGAGTCCCCTAGAAGAGCCCATTTCAGTCTGCTTTTAAGTTTCCATGTGAGCTGGAAGTGGTCCAATATACTTAATCTTTCAGCATTAAGTCGAGATAGGAGATTCACCTGTTCCTTAGAGAGAATGCCATAGGACATAATGGACTCAATGTCTCGATCCAAGCGAAGGGATGCCTGAACAAGACTGGCAGATTTATCTTTGATCCAAGACTTAGTGTCAGATTTGAGGTTCCTAAGTGTAAAGCAGAGATCCTCGATACCAGAAGAATGATTCAAATCAGAGGAGTGTGACCACCAGTGAAGAAACCAGTCAATAAAAGTAGGATTGTCCAACCAAGATCTGTTGAATTTGACTTATTATAGGCCTGGAATTTGACTCCTGTGGAACTTTATTTTTTATTTTGGTTTAAAACAAAATTATCCGTTATTGTTGATGGGGTAAAGTTTTTGCAAGTCATTCATTTTAAGTTTGGTTGTTTACATTATACGTCATACCAACTTATCAAGTCCATAATAAATTGTCCACCTAAAATGACTATATGTGTTATTTGTGTTTATTAATGAATAAGTTAATGAATCAATGAAGTTGAATGTATTACACTGGACAACTCATTCAAATTTTAAACCCAATGGTCTATGGACAAGCTTGCAATGCAAGAGGAAAGAAACATTTGGTAAGTAGTAAATTTTCAATGTAATTCTAGCTGAGTTTGATGTTTGTGTTAGATTTTCTTTAGATCAAATTCTTCCTTATTTGTACATAGTAATAATGCACAATACGTTAATAAATGACAAAGGGCCAAATTTTATTATAATACATTAATAAAATTAAATACAATAACAAAATGACAATAATTTTTTTTAAATATAACATCACAAACAATGAAAACTTATAACATCATCCAATTTCCAATTTAGATTTTGAAATTCCAAGCCTGCTTATACTCTTAGTTAATGATATCTCTACCAATTAAAGAAATATTCCAATTTAGATTTTGAAATTCCAAGCCTGCTTATACTCTTAGTTAATGATATCTCTACCCAATTAAAGAAATAACAGAGTTTAGTATAAAGTTAAGTGAATGAAATGCCATAAAAACTCCTTTCCATGTAGATTTCCAAAGTATTATATAATTAAATGAATAAACTACATATTGGGTCAACTTATAAAAATGTTTCCAACGTACACCTTACCAAGTTCCTAACTCTGATGTCACACTCAGATATAAGATATGATCACCTAATAAGAGAATCATGTTGAAAAAAAAAGTCCCCAAACAAGAAAATCCCCTTTATTTAATAAAATTATGAATAACAAATATCTGTACACTAAATGCATACCTAACCAATAAGGGCTTGATAGCGTCACAAAGGTCTTCACCAACCGTTAGTAGACTTCATGGTGGGTGAGCTATTTCTTTTAAACGTATATTTTGTAACGTGCGAGTTACATCGTGAAAAAGTTTTAACAAAACAATTCGAATTCAAACATGTGTTAAAATAATAATGTGACTTTCGAAAAAATATCATGCGACTTCATGGTGGGTGAGCTATTTCTTTTAAACGTATATTTTGTAACGTGCAAGTTACATCGTGAAAAAGTTTTAACAAAACAATTCGAATTCAAACATGTGTTAAAATAATAATGTGACTTTCGAAAAAATATCATGCGACTTTCGAAACTTGTTTAATTATCAACTACCTAAGTCCACAAAGGTCGGTTTTCGATCGTCAATAATAAATAAAAAGGTTTCAAAAAGTGAACATAAAATTGTCCAAAAATATATATTTATGCACCAGTAATATCTGTGGTGCAAAACTAAATATTTATGCACGAGATAATATCTGTGATGCAAAATGAATGCTGGTAACGTAAGAAATTGCTCTGCAGCTTCACTCTGCCAATCCCAATCATGTCACAGTGGAAACAAAAGTGCCGCTGCAGGCTGTACATTCTTCTGTTGCCCATAAGCTTCGGGTGTCACCGTGTACACAAGAGAAAACGCGTTAGTTCGCCCAGTTTAAAAGGGCGATGAAAAAGAATTCGGTTAAAAGGTTAAAATGACGCGTGATGCCGTTCGTAGTGAAGAGCATCCACCGACATTTTAGAATTGGTGGGATGGACAAGCCAAAGAAAGGATAATCTCGTCGTCTGAAATTTTCTCTGTTTTCGAAGGCAATGTCACCGTGTTCATCGTTGTGTAAGGAGCCACGCTGTTGATTCTGCACCAAAACACTTCATCGCTTTAATACACTTTTGTCTATTCAATCATATAAATTTACACTAAAATAATAGGTAAAAGATTTATTCTTTGGATTTTCTATTCCATCTTCTAAATATACCAAAATTTTTTTAACGATCTTGAGTTTGATTACCTCTTCATCGCTTTAATACACTTTTGTCAATTCAATCATCTAAATGTACACTAAAATAATAGGTAAATGATGTATCCTTTGGATTTTCTATTCCATCTTCTAAATATACCAAATTTTTTTAACGATCTTGAGTTTGATTACCTCTCCTTTCGCTTTTGGAGGAATCGTTGCACAGATAATTTCCTGACAATTTCCAAGCCTGCGCCCGATCAAGAAACAAGGTTAAAAGCAACCATTTTTTCAAATTCTATCCACTATTATCAGCCTTATTTTCAATATAAAATATCTACAATCCGCTTCTTACCTACGGGAAGTCTTTGAGGTTGATCTTCACTGTCAGCATTTGATGCAGGGATGGAAGGCAACGATGTCTGTTCTTTTTCACTGTTACTCTTAGGTGTTGTTGTCATGCTCGAGCTATTAGCGCCGGCAAGCTTCATAATGGCTTCAGCCTGTCATGAAAATGACCAAAAACGTCTGTTACAAATTAAAGAACGCCAAAAAAACAAACGATGCAAGCGTTTTGTAAAAAGAATACATTAAATTTGTTTCTTGGATCAAAATAATACTTCTCAGCTGGCACAATGTAAATATTCACCATGTGCAAACGTTTGGTAAAAAGATGCAAGCGTTTTGTAAAAAGAATACATTAAATGTGTTTCTTGGATCAATATAATACCTTCTCAGCTGGCACACTGTAAACATTCACCATTCCGTTGTAAAATATAGAGAGTTGAGCTGTGAACTGTTGCTCCGGAACTTTTGCTGGAACGGATCTGCTGAAAATATTGCAAAATACAAAAAGTTAACTTGTATAGCATTTAAGCTCGTTCAGCTATCAAGATTGCGAAAAATATATTAAATAATAAATGTCTGAACATGAAAATACCTTGAAACCGGATCAGTGTGGCTTGAAGCGAAACCCGTGCGTACGGGAAATAATTTCATCATTTCGGCGTGGCTTGATGCCTCAGAGCGTCCATAAAAGACCTTGGCCTGATGATTGACATGAGCGAAATCGGCTTTCTTGTCCTCTGAAAGCCCGATTGATGAAAGCACCTTTTGCATCATCTGCGGTTTTATCCGCGACAGATCTTGCATTACTGTTTGCATTCATAAAGAATATATTCAGAATCAGCGAAAACTTTCTACCAAAACAAGAACGGAAAGAAAATTTATCGACACACGGCTGATTTGAAAAAAAAACTGCAAGAAAAATTCAAGGCGTTTGCAAAAGAATGCATACATATCGGCTTGGCTAGCTGTTTTCCAGGGCCGAATTCCAAACTAGTACTGCCGTTTACTACCGTTCCCTTTGTTTCAGAGGTGTTCTGAACGCGTAGGAACTCAAAAGCCACAGATGCACTTGACGCCATAGCTTGTAAACTCAGTTGTTCAGATGAAACACCAAAATTTCCACCGCAATCTACCTTTTCTCGAAACTCTGATATTCTAGGGATCATTCAAAGCGCCGAATCAATGTACATAATTTTCCGCTTCGTAAGAAAATAAATAATCGACGGGCAGAGGCGAGAATCCGGAAAAGGAGAGTAGAAGAGGCTGCCTTGCAAGTTGCAGGTGTATATTTCGCATGTGCTCGTCACCATTCGAAAGCTAAATAAAGGGCTTTTCTTCCGTCTAAAGTAATCCACGTTCTTGTTGTGGAGTCTAGTCAAATAACGCCACAGCAATCACGAAGTCTGGATCGTTTCTGACAGACAGCAAAACGTTATGAGCCATTGGAAGTACGGTTTTCTCGGCATGATAAATGAGCAGGAAGAGGATAGGCGTGAGTTGTGAATTGGTCGTGAAGGTAACTGAAATCTGACGGTGAGTGGAAAAAGATCCGCTAGTATGTCTGTGTCGACTCTCGTCGTTAGTTCTGAATTGGTCGTGACGGTAACTGAAATGTGACGGTGAGCGGAAAAAGATCCGCTAGTATGTCTGTGTCGACTCTCGTCTTTAGCATGATCATGTGATCCTTGTGTTCCACTTTCTGTGGGAGCAAGCAAGACTTTGGTTTGTACGATACCATTTGTCAATTATTGAACGTGTTATTTGTCCACGTGGCACTAAACTTCTCGAATTTTCCTCGCATGCGAGGGATGTGAATTCCAGTGGCTCACTTGTAGTTGTAAAACGTCAGAAAAAACATGGAGTCAATTATGGCTGGATATCGTTAGTTTCCTTGTATTTTGACCGTAGAGGGTTGGAACTTGGAAGGCAGGATGCAAGAAGAGGGTGAGAATGACTCTAATTGTGAAAGCTCGAGAAGGTTTAGTGGGGATTAAGGTTGTTGTGTTCTCCCTAACCATGTTTATCTCTTGGCACACATTTCCAATGCACAAAACTTACGCATGGTGCCTACATCCCATTTGGAGGCCAAAACCCCCCTACAAAGTTACTACATGTTGGTTTGAGTACTAGTTCAAGGTTCTTGACCTTAAGAAGCTTCAATAAGATTCCAAGATAGTAGTTTTTAGTCTTTAATAAAGGTCAATAAAGGTCAAGGCCAAAGAAAAAACATCCATTCTCTCATGTGGTGGTTTGAGGATGTGTCCACAACGATTGAGGTTTAATAGTTATGTTTAGGGTATGAGGTTGTTGTTTTCCTCCCTTGACCAATGTCAAGGGCCTAAGGATCCTGTTTCCTTACCAAAGCTATGATTAAGGCCTCACGACACATCCTCGTTGCATGAAACATCTTGATAGAACTTATAAATGATTCCCTAGGGAAAAGACCCCCTAGTGAGGGGTCATGTTTCTATGCCTAAGATTTATTCACGGTGCTTGAGCTCAAATAGGTTCAATTAGAATTGAGGGTTTAAAGCCCTTGTTTACCACCTTGACCACGTTTAAGAATCTAGGCTCATTTCTAGTGCACAAAATTAACCTACTTACAACATAAGTATCCCACTCAAAGCTTTCAAAGAACCCCTACAAAATATTCATGTGTTACTTCAAGGACTCGTTCCAGGCTCTTAAGCTTGAGAAGATTTAACGGTGTCTTAATGCCCTTGTTTCCCTTCCTTCACCATGTTCAAGGCCTTATGACCCACCCTCCATGTGCAAAAATTACAAATGACATCAATATCCAACTTCGATGTTGAATACCTCGCAGAGATAATTAAATGTGTTTTGGTTCACAAGTGTCGTTCATGGAAATCAATGCTAAGAAGTGGTGCTAATGGCATTGATTTATAACACTTGAGGTCTAGAAGGTTCATTTAGGGATTAAGCCACTTATTTTCTCCCTTGATTAGTTTCATGGCATCTTTTATATGAATTGGATCATTGTTACACTCAAGGATATGTGGTTAAATTCACTTGACAACAATACTTCATTAGGTTTGTATACTCCACTTCAATGGGCATTGAAGGACAATGCAAAATTTGGATGCTAGGATTGAACAAATTGGATATTCTTTTTTTGGTTAATGCCTCTTTATTCTCGAACAAGTGAACTAGCAACAATAGACTTTACGCGATGACCACGCACCTATACTATTTGTGTTGTAAATTAACCTAACAAGCAGATGGATCAGTGACCTACCTTCTTATGCTTTGGATAGACCATTAGCCTACCTATTATGCTCAGTGGCTTAACCCAAACACGGGAGCAATGAAACAAGCAAGCGGTACCCAAACCTACGCGGGAAAGTGAAACGAGCAGCTATTGGAAGCATACCTTTTTCGTGGCCTGAAATGCCCCATTGAAGGACAATGCAAAATTTGGATGCTAGGATTGCATGCATAGCACTACTTAGCATCACATTATCAAACCTTAGAATCATTTGACAACAACTCTACAACAAGAGCCATGAGAACCTAGTTCTCCATGTCTTCTACAACAAGAGCCATGATAACCCTAATCAACAAATATTATTCTATAGATTGTTTATGCCCTTTGCATAAATTTACCATGTGTCCTTGAATGGATTTTAGAAGTGGATTGCAACTCACCATAAAATGATAATCAAGACTTAGAATGATTGTAATACCCCAAGTTTTGGCTTGGAATGTATTTAATCAAAATTATTTAAATGATGTAAATATGCTAGTATGGATTCCTAGTGCGGAGCTCAAGGCCAAGGCTTGATTAGTGAATGGGTATACATGTATGATGTATATGTCTTTATTTGGACTGTATGATTGGATTATCATGCCAATTTGAAATGTATGTAAATATTATGTTAGAAATTGATAAAATGGTCCAAGATGGTTGT
The DNA here is from genome assembly GCA_001517045.1 of Pseudotsuga menziesii. Lineage (NCBI taxonomy): Eukaryota > Viridiplantae > Streptophyta > Pinopsida > Pinales > Pinaceae > Pseudotsuga > Pseudotsuga menziesii. The sequence goes on along the minus strand of LPNX011144710.1, from coordinate 65,712 downwards.
GAAAAGAGCACTAGAGAGCCTATGATTCCACCATAGGGGAAGAGGAAAAGGGGCCTATGGGAAACTAAATCTTATGTTGTGAAGTGTCAACCTTAGAACTCATCCAAAATATTCCATGTGCTTTAAATGAGCCAATTACTTCATCTTGACTATTAAAACCAATAATTGAATGCATGTGTGAGGTTAGTGGGAAAACTTAGTTCATGTAGTTACTAAAGCATGGGAGTCGTGACATTTATGCTAGTTGTCAGTTGTCATTTTCTTCTATAGTCAGAAGATATGCCAGTTATCATTCTCTCATGCATGTTTCTACACTACGTGGAGTTCCTATGGTTGTTCATGACCATTACCAGACTATGTTTAACCCGTCGATTCAAATTTAAAGACAAAGCTAAATTTTTGAAGGAAAAAATATATGGTTGTAGGTGAGCATAAAGGTTGGGAAAGATAAGGACCCTTCATTAGAGGAAATTTGAGGTCTAAAATGGGCCTCCCAAGGAGAATAATAAAATAATAGTTCAAATAATAAAATAACTGAGTTATTAATTTTGAAGGAAGAATGAAAAAAACTACTTTTTGTGTTCGTATTTTCGACATATCTCCCTGTTTTTTTACTCAATTATGAGCAAGAGAGCTTGTTGGATGCGGAATTTAATTATGCATCCAACAAGTACCCACACTGCATACTTTTTACCGACCCTGCTCCCCCAAAAACAAGAAATACTTGAAAAAATGTGATGATGACATCATCATCACGTTTTTCAGGTATTTCTTGTTTTTGGGGTAGCGGGGTCCATCAAAAGTATGCAATGTGGGTACTCGTTGGATGCGGAATTAAATTTTGCATCCAACGAGCTCTCCCACTTGATATTTGAGTAAAAACACAGGGATATATGTCGAAAATACGAACAAAAAAACTAGTTTTCTTTTATGACAAATATGTCAATTCAACCATTATGGTTGACTCATTTTATTGAAATTTTATTGGTTCTTGAATTCCAACTCACAAAATTTATTGTTGGCGCGTTTTCTTATAAGGCCCATTTTAGACCCCAAATTTCCTCTAACCCATTGAGTTTTGCTACTTTTGGATGTTTGAGGGTTCTTATTGCACACACTAGTAAGAAATGTAAGGGTTGGATTCCTTGGGGGAACTATGGATCAGTGAAGGGGGATGCATTCCTTATGTTGTGTGCGACAGTTGGAAGGAGTGTCATGGATGTGACGGCTAAGTGATATCTCTGTAGAACTCTCTATGAGTTTTGGCTGAGCATAGAGAGAAGAATGGGTTGTGGGATGAGAGAGAAGCCTGCAGGTGTTTCCTTCACCCTGGTGGCCTCATAGCCAATATTGGGGGTGGCCTCTCAGTAGAAAGAATATATGTTGGATAGAGTGCCTACGATTGGGTGGAAAATCGTTCTTGCGCAACTAGTTGCTTGGATCTTCTTTGCTAAAGATAATTATCCTTTTGCATTTGATGTGCAATGATTTTTATGTAAATTCATGTGATAATTATGCCTGTAAATTGATTTATTGTGTGTGTGTGTTTGGATTGAGTTATTTCCACTGTGTATTTTTATTATGTATATGCACACATGTTTTTACTGCCCGGATTTAGTCAATGTCCCCTCTTGCTGGTCGGATTCAGGGACTGGGATGTTACAGAGTGGTATCATAGGTTTTGGTAGTAACACATGAGTTGTATGGGAAAAAATGCATATTTACAAGAATAAATCATAAAATACTTCTAAAAAATTCGAGTTCTGTTAAGTGACATATAAGGGTCCAAGAGTAATTTTGAATTAAATCCAAAATAATCCCCCTATTGCTAAATTAATATTTCTTGTAATTTTGAAATTTTAGGAAATTGTGATTTTAAAGGTGGGCCCCACCCCTTCCACATGGACAAGTGACATGGAGGAGCCACGTGGGAAGAGGGTATGACATGAAGTAACCACGCAAATAGAGGGTTTCATGTGGACAAGCCAAATCAAATCTATGTGAAGTGGCACCCACATATAATGGATTCCAATGGGGGAGGAGATCAAATGGCCGGGTCTTTTGGAATATCAACAGTTTTAGTGCATAGTGCATCGAAAATGTACATGTTGGTTAGTTTGTGGAAAGCAAGGATTTGGGACGAAATTGCATAGAGCACATGTCATCTTTTGATTGATAACTCCTCCCCAAGGAACTTTTCATAACCATTTTTGTTGTAGTGTGATTTGCCACACCTTATGTATCATGCCTTGATGGCCTTCCCTTGTCCCCATCCCGACAAACTATACCCCCCCCCCCCTTACTCAATATAGCCTTAATGCTTGAGTTTAACCCTTAAAAATACAATTTTGAAGGCATACATGGGTCAATAGCTATGCAGCTCGCATATATGCAACTTGCACCATTACAGCCTGTGTACATCAGGTTTTGTGCTCAAAAACAAAAAATATTTGGGTTTTCATCATCAAGTAACGAATAGCTTGATCCTTGGCCCTCCATATGTCTAGAAATGCTCTGATTCGACCCTCCATTTCCTGTTTGAGGGCTATATATTGAGCCATTGTGAAGCATTGAAGGGGGAGAAACTTTGAGAGTAAGGAAATTATAGCAAAATTTTGCCCCATTACGATATACTTGAGTCTACATCCCTATATATTTGTTGATAAAACTCTTTGTGTTCATATCCCAAGCTCTTTATGGTATTTGTGAGCTTTCCTTGCTATGGAGGTTTGAAGTGGCGGAGGCCCAGGTGGAGGAACTTGGTTTCTCGATTCTGACGAGGTGTTGACAGAGGTTGTCACATTGTATATATGTTTTTACATTAATAGAAATATCCATTTCTCATCCAAATTTCATGTGTAGTTGTTTATATTTGTACCCATGGGTATAGTTTCTTTATGCATATTTAAATGGATTATGCTAGTTTGAATGATATCATTTAATATATTTATTTCTTGGATATATATTTGTTGTTGAAGGAAAATTGTAGGGAATGAGTATTTGATCGCAAGCTCAATGGTGGTATTCTTCGAACATTCGGCTAAGGTACGGTTTATATCCCTTAGTTGTTAGCTTCTTTGATTTAGCTAGCATATTTGAGAATGTATGTGATTTCTGGTGTCATCCTATCTGTTGTGGTCCGCCCTAAACCATAGGAATATTTTCTCCGTAAGAATTTTTCTAATGAGGAGTTACCGCTCTTGGCAGCATGAAAACCACTGACTCATTAGCTACCAAGATCGGGTGGTGTTGTGTTGCGATAGTCGATGAAGGGTGACATGGACGCTCCATAGGGTGACATGTCAGACCTGTCTTGTAACACCCCGGTTTTGACCCCATTTGCATGATGTATATAATGTAATTAATCGTGGTGAAGAGCTAAAGGAAAAATCCCCACCATCGATTTGGTTGTGTATGTTTCGGCAATAGGGATAGTTTCCGATGGTATATTGTGCTATTCGGCACATTATGGTTTGGCGTCATGTAAATACGCACATCAATTAAAATAAACCTACAGCCAGCTATGACGGTGCAACGTTAAGATGAAAAGGGCATGATTCCAAAGGATAAGGGTGGGGGATGTCAAACCTTGGACTATAGGGGGGGGGAATCCATATGTTACCACCCTGTTTTATTTGCCCATCTTCCCTTGTCTCATCCAACCACTTTAATGTTTTGATTGAGTAGTTGAGGCAGTTATGGCTGGGAGTGGAGTGTGGTAGGAGTGTCAGTCCTTGCCCACACGCACACTCCACCAAAGGGTTGACCTCACATTTGCAAGAAAACCACCACCGCCATTCCCTCCATGAGGCCATTTTCTCTCCATGGGGGTTCACTTTCATGCAGGGACGCGCAGGAGGAGGCTGGTTAACCTCCCTCACGCATGGAGTCGACGTTTTTGGCTCCACCATTGCCGAACTGTGAAGAATCGCTGTGGGATTTATTTTTTTGTTGATGGACTGTTGTTTTCCATTTTTTTTGGTCGCATCCTTTCCCCTCACGCGCAGAGTGATGGAGAATCGGTTCTTTTCCCATTTTTGTCTGTGTAACTTTCTTCAACGTTCGCATTGAGGAATTGTGTGCTGTGAGCTCTTAGATGTTGGATGACTGCTGATTTCCACATCCGCTGGCTTAGTCTTCCCATGTCTATGCTGGGAGTTCTGCTTCTACCCCAACTACGGACTGTGTAAGGTTCTCGTTGTTTCCTCATCAGATTGTGGTCTGCGTTTATGTCCTTCTTTTGCCCAAGATTGAGAATCAGACTTCTCCCTTGTTTTGAGACTGTGTAAGGTTGCCATAGTTTTCATTGTGAGTTTGGGTTGTCGATTCACCCTGGTTTTGGGTTGCTTCTTGGTTGCTAAGGTAGAAGACGTCTTTTGGGGGTTGTTGCTGAGTTGTTTTGGCCATGCTAGGGCCAAGAACAACTCTGGAGTGTGGTTGGACCTGAACTGTGCTTCACCTTCTATTTGGGATTATCACCCGGTTGTCTTTTCCTTCTTCACAAAGCTGTGAATGGGTTGTTTTGCTGTAGTATGCAGTGGTTGGTCTTTGGACTATTGAGAGTAGGATTAGAGGCTGGGTATGCTTGAGAAGGCTGGTGTTGAGGCCACCAACTTAGCATTTATCCTTTCCTAGCTCCTTGACGACCTGGTAAAACCCTACTGTGTGGGTTTGGCTGATTGGAAAACCTTGGCTAGGTGTAAGCCTGCATTGACCCTTATTCCTTGATGAATCATGCCCATCTCGGGGGTGGAAGTGTTGCTGAGAGATTGATGAGCACGCTGGCCTATGGTTGGGTGGATCGTTGCAGCGACGTAGCTGGTTGTGGGGCAAATTCTTCATCAAAAGATAAGTACTCCTGACTATTTCATCTCTGCAATTATATCTACTGTTTCATGAATTATGATGAACATGTTGAATGCTGGAATGTGTATGTTGCTTCCACTGAATGTTGAGTAACTATGTATCCTTGTATGATGGGTTATGCATCTTGGTATGTATTATGTTTAAGTTTTTAATTTCAACATTTATCCTTGTTCATGTTCATGGGGTTGTTTTCCCATTTGTTTGGTGTTAGTAGCGTCCTCTTCGCCGGTCGGAGGGTCGGGGACGTTACATGTCTAAAACCTCAGTAAGCATGTGTCAGGCCACGTCAAGGTCTTGTTGTGTTAGTAGAAAATGACATTTTTCTTATGCTCCATGTTGCGTGAAATTGAATAATTCACCCAAAAAAAAATTGAGTGTGTTTCCCTCGACCCACCTTGTAACGACACAAGGAGGCCACAAGGGGGCAAGGCCCCTTGACCCCCATTAAAAAAAACCAACAAATTTGGTTATGGAGTTGAACTACGACTACTGGAGCAGTACAAAATTGAGCCAATTATGGATTGTGAGAGGGTGTTACAGAATTGTCAAAGTTTCCAAGTCTAGAGAAGATGAAAATTGTTAAAAGTAGTAAATTCCATAATTTTATAGAAAGTGTTTGGAGCATCAAATTAGAGAGGGTAATGTTGCCATGTAATCCTTCTGGAATGTACTATCTAGACCATGGGAATATTGTTCTAGTTCTCCATAGGTGATCTTCTACAAGTGTTTGAAATTGGACTCTGGGGTTGAATGAAATTATAGGAAATGTGCAGAAACTGGGCTAATTTGACAATTTTGAAGGACTATACCTTTGTGCTCAGAATCAGAATTGAGCATACTAATAGTTGCTGGAAAGCTGATCCAAAGAGGAACATATGTGCATCTCTATCAAATTCTGAATTGGTTAGTTAGATGTTTCTATAATATGATAAAAAAAAGGTGTTGATAGCCATAATTTGACAAAAAATGTCAATATGGGTATTTTCCATAATATGAGTGAATCCACGAAGATGGGTGACACTTTTGGCAAAAAAAAATGGTGAAAATTCAATTTTTAAATGGTTTATTAAATTAAACCTCTCAAATCTCATATTTCCATGTGAATTCCGAGATGCAACAAAAACCAAATTGTAGAGAATTATGTTGTCTTTCCACGTATAGTTTTTTGAAAATTTAATAATATCATTTAATATGTCAAAATTGCATTTAATAATATACTTGTCCTTGTAAATTTTAGGTAAAGTTAACAAGTGGCTCATGTGCACGTACAATAATTTAGTGATAAATGCATATTTGTTTTAATAATATATATATGGATACAATCTACACTAATACACTCGAGCATACATATTTTTTTGTAATTTATTTTCTTCTGAAAATTGATTTTTTATCAATTTTTGAAAGTGACTAGTGAAAATTTTAATTGCATTTTGTACACACCTGTGAGTACATAATTTTTTTCACTCGTGAAAAACTCAAAAACAAAAAATACCCTTTTGAAGAGGACATGTTTCTCTCGGGTGTCTATATTTTTTGAATTTTTTTTGTTGTGCACTTTTTTGTTATTGATTTTCATTTGCACTGCTTTGAAGTTGTGGACATGGTTTTCAAGAGTAAGTTTGAAAAGAAAATAAAAAATATCATATGAACTACAAAACATGTAAATTATATGTCAATGTAAAAACTATTTGTTGACGAGTTTACTGGTACGAAATATGCCACTTAAGGTGCATCCTAAGATAGAGTTCAGACTTGGTGAAGAGAACATAAAATTCAAATGACAAAGTAAAGGGCGAAAGGACTATATTTTAATCCCTTGATTCAGTTAATAGCTCGATCGAGGTCTTTAAAACCCTTAATCGACGTTTTTGATACATTTTCAAATACCTCGATTGAGGGTTTAACCTCGTTTAGTGCAAAAGCTCAATCAAGCTCTATAGATCGATCAAGCTATGAAGCTTGACCAAGCTCTCGAGGGTTATGAAACATTAAATTTGATGAGCACAAATTGTAATGCACACAAGATTGTAATCATAACCACATCTTAATTGAAAGAAAATAATGTCCTATAGAGGACATGTTATGTGGTTTATGGCATTATTTAAATCTACATTGATCCTTAAGGTGTTTATTGGTCCAAAACAAGGTTCTTATTTTATTCTCATAACAATTATTAATTACTTAAGATACCAATCCTCATAACACAAGACTTCATGATGATATCCATATCCCACATGGAGGGAACAGATGTGATGTGTGATATCAATAAATTATGTTTATGTTTATTCTGTCTTTTACCCTACCTTTTTTACATGTCAAAACCTTAAAAAATAATGGACAATCAATTATTAAAACTATTATTATATATGGTAAATACCAACCTAAAATATATTGGACAATCAATTATTAAAACTATTATTATATATGGTAAATACCAACCTAAAATAAATATATATATATTATTTTGCTTTTATCAATCACACTTTTCTATGTGTCATTGAGTTGTTTAAGTGACAAATTAGTGGATTTCATTAGATTGGAGGTCTTATATTGATTTACAAGGCATGAAAATTAAAGGTCTTAAATCATATGTGAGGTGCAACAACCTCAAGCCTAAAATCCTAGATCCTCAGCGGCTATCTAGGAGCATGATCGAAAGGGATGTCAAACAAAGTGCCCTTGACATCCACTCCATTTTTCACAACTTTGATAGTCTCCCATTTTTTAGGACCAATTAGCGAGCCTCTCCTCCTCTAGCAAGTACTCTTCTATATGGTACTTAGTGGCCCCACCATACTATGGATCTACAAAAAGTTGCCAACTGCATCTAACATCATGTTAATGGCACATTGGATGGGAACTCATGGCCCATGCTTAGGAAATCACATTGTGACAAAATTTCATTGAGCATAATCAAGGCACGATATCATCCTTCTAAGGACGTCTATAATTACCTGACAGACAGATAAAAAATCAATCGAGCTATATGTCTAACAATATAAATATACTGGAATTAAATACATTAATATCGATACAAAATAAGGAGACCGATAATTGAAAAAGAAATAAATATAAATTTACAGTATATGTGTTGTTTAGGACCTCCTTGCTACGCTCAGAGGGATTCGGTGTCTCCTAGACCTCGCGGACCTCGCGTGAGAGACTTACCATGACAATTCACGGTGCTTTAATTTATAACATTTTACCTATTTTTAGCATACTAAAATAATTATAATGTGTAATTAACATTATAAATAAATTCATCTAATAAATATGTAAACTACAATTTTAGGATATTTTTTGTGATAAAAAATTATAAATGATTTAAGACAACATTATAGTTTTTCTTGTCTTAATATATTGAATTATTAAATTTTGATAATGAATTAAAATTAACATTAAAATCAACATTGTTATGTAAATTTATATTGTAAAATTAATATTATTGTTATGTTAAAGTGACTGATATAATAAATAATTAATATAAACAAATGATTTAGTAATTATGTTTGAGTTTTGTTATGAAGTAAGAAATAGTTATTTTTTAAAATTGTAAATGTAATTCTTAATAAAGAAATAAATGTTATAATTATTTAATAAAAAGAAGAAATAAATAAAAGGAAGCAAAAATTGGTATAAATTTGAAAGCCAAAATTGACACATATTTGGAAGTAAAACATGGTGCAAAATGGGATGCTAAAGTGGTAGCAAAAATGGCTGCAATATTGGATGCTACTTTGGATGCTAACATGGTGCTATTAAGGATGCAAACATGGCGCTAATGAGGATGTCATTTAAGAAGCAAAAGCAAACACTCGATGAGAAGAAAAAAAGGACGTTATTTAGGAAGCAAACCTCGACGTTGTTTAGGAAGCAAAGTTGGACGCTATTTGGGAAGCACAAAAATAGATGCTATTTTGGACGGTATAAAGGATGCTATGTTGGAAGCAAAAAAAGAGGTTTTTTGAGATGCTTTAAGTTTTGTCCATGACGCATTGCATTTAGCGTCTAGTTTGACCACTCAATGTAAAAAAAAATTACACTAGAAAGGGACGCTAAACGGAACGCTAATTCGAGGATTTGTTGTAGTGTGTAGATATGGGTTGCAGAGTAATTGGAGTTATAGATGTGACTAAAATAATGACAAATAGAGATAAGGGTCCTTTGGTTCTTGGTTCTTACTCACAAGAAATGATTAAGAAGAACCCTTCTCTGTATTTTCCATGATTTCAGTCATGTCTATAAACATCGATTACTCTTATATTATATGTATAACCCCTCTGCACTAGTCCTTGGTTGAGCTTCTATGCAATAGGCGCAATGAAATAAATCATGGTTTATTGATGTTTTATATTTATAACTTTTACATGCGCTCAATTGAGCTTTTAAATTCCACAGGCATGAAATATTTCGCGGCCTTTTGTTTTGAAATTTTATCAGACTCAAATGCTCGATTAAGTGTCATGTCCCCTCCCCTCCACTCGTCAATAGAGAGAGGACATGACTACACTGCTCTGTCTATCATAACTAGGGATCTAGCCACATGAACATAAACAATATAATGCATTGAAATAAAACACATACATATGCAAATGCATAATGCAATAATATACATTGGAAGCAAATACATTCATCCAATACATTCAATATGTTCATAATAATTCATTAAACAGATACATTGCAGTATTTAATACAAAAAATACAAGAGAGAACTTGTCTTGTAAATGAGTTGTCCCACAACTAGCTATGTCACTGCATCATTCCACCCAACCATAGGCCAGTTGTGCTCATCAATATCTCAGTACAACTGCCACCCTCGAGCTAGGCACGATTTCCACAAGGAACCAGGGAACAACAGGCTCACACATAGCAAAAAAACACCAAGGTTCAGCCAAGCCAATCTACAGCTGGGTCTATCAGGATGCTAAGGAAGTGGAAAGGTAGAATTGCTAAGCTAGTGATTTGAACCACATAGCTATGGACACCTACACAATATCTATCTAGCTTGGCCTCCACAATACCTACACCCAACACAAGGAAGTATTCCCTTCACTTCTACATAGTCCCTCAGGAAATACCTTCCCTTCCAGTGCTCTTTAGGGTTCACATAGAGGAATAGCCACCCCCTCTTGATCCTTCGGTGAGGTTTCTCTCTTCACTAGGTTTATCAAGCCAATTATGGGCCTCTTCCACTCCTAATTCTTACATACCAAAACAAGGGTGCACATAATAGCAAAATACAAATGTTGGGCATGAAGGAAAACATTTTCCAACCAAAAACAAGTTGGTAGATGGGGAAAATCAACCCTAGCTGAGCAATTCGATTTCAAAAACATCTATGGGCATTACGGGGGAAAAATGACCTCATAAAACCCAAAATCGTGGATCTCTTCTCCCATTCTCTGAGCAATACCAAAACGGGTTCCCAGCCATGGATAGATGAGGAAAATGCAAGAAAAATTGTAAAGGAAAATCCTAACTAGCTCCAGCTGTGAGAGGAAGAGGAAAAATATGGATGAGGAATGGAATGGGAAACAATTTCTGGGTGTTAACTGGCCCCACAAGCAAAAATCCATTTTCCCAAAATTGATGACTTCCCCAATACGAATTTTGACTGCCATACTCTTCGATTCCCAATGCATTAACTGCCCCAACCAACTTATGGAAGAAATAAATGTCTAGGCAGAAAAGACAAAATGGGTAGTTGAGAGCTTTATGGGTTCTCCCATTGACATTTGTTTTAACACTATTGACTTAAGGGTTTGAATAATTTCCCTCCCTATTCCTTGTGAAATCATGCCATTAGAGGAAATTTGGGGTCTAAAAAGGGCCTTATAAGAAAACGTGCCAAAATAAGTTTTTGTGAGTTGAAATTCAAGAACCAATAGAATTTCAATAAAATAATTCAACCATAATGGTTGAATTGACATATTTGTCATTAAAAAAAACTACTTTTTTTGTTCGTATTTTCGACATATCTCCCTGTGTTTTTACTCAAATTTCGATCAGGAGAGCTTGTTGGATGCGGAATTTGATTTCGCATCCAACGAGTACCCACACTGCATACTTTTGACGGACCCCGCTACCCAAAAACAAGAAATACCTGAAAAAACGTGATGATGACATCGTATTTCGACATATCTCATTGTGTTTTTACTCAAATTTCGATCGAGAGAGCTTGTTGGATGCAGAATTTGATTCCACATCCAACGAGTACCCACACTGCATACTTTTGACGGACCTCGCTACCCAAAAAACAAGAAATACCTGAAAAAATGTGATGATGATGCCATCATCACATATTTTTTCAGGTATTTCTTGTTTTTGGGGTAGTGGGTTCTGTCAAAAGTATGCAGTGTGGGTACTCGTTGGATGCAGAATCAAATTCCGCATCCAACAAGCTCTCCCGATTGAAATTTGAGTAAAAACACAGGGAGATATGTCGAAAATACGAACACAAAAAGTAGTTTTTTTCTTTCTTCCTCCAAAATTAATCAATATTATTTTATTATTTTAACTATTATTTTATTATTTTCCTTAGGGGGCCCATTTTAGACCCCAAAATTCCTCTAATGCCCCAAATCTTTGTTGCATTGGCATAACTAGTTGTGGGTATTTTATTAAATTGCATATTTACATGATGTCTCATTTTATATTGTGGCTGGCTAGCACGATAACCATAGGTATCGATTTTAATTGCTGATACATAAAACACTAAATCCATGGTCGGGCCTTGGCCTTTAGCTCATCACCATGATTTAATAATGGTATTTACACCATTTACAATTTGAATGCAAATTTGGGTCAAAATTGGGATATTATATTAAGCTTTGAAAGATCGATCGAGGGTTAGTAAAAAGTATGGATTCAAGTTACAGAGCTCGATCGATGGATTTATTAACCCTCGATAAAGAATTTTATAATAGCTCAATCAAGCGCTTAATTAATCCCTCAATCAAGTTTTTTATAGCTCAATCGATGGGATTCTGAAAAAGCTTGTTTGAGGTCATATTTTAACATACGTGTGCCCTCCACTTACTAAAAAGTGTTACCCATCTTCATGGGAACATCCATTAATCGTGGCACTCTTTTCTAGAGACCCACACAACACAAGCAATGCATATCTCTTCACTAATTCACAATTCTCTCAAAAAACCCAACCCTTATAGTTCTTACTAGTGTGTGCAAAAAGTTTCCAACTTGTTGTATGTTGTTGGATAACCTCCTATAACATTAATTCTTGGCTTCTCAAGCATTCAGGAGTAGCAAAACACAATGGGTAAAGTCCTACATCTTTCCCAGCTTCTGTGTTCACCTACAACCATATTATTTTCTCTAATATCTGTCATTTTCCTTCATAATTTGAATTTATAGTTATTTCATGGTGTAGTTTGGTATGATAATGGAAAATGCAGAGAACAAGACAGATGAGATGATGAAAAGATAATTGATATGGATTCTAACCATAAAAGAAAATGACTCTTACAACTCCCATACAATTATATTCATCCCATGCTTCCATTATTATATGAGAAGGGTTTTCCCACCAAACTTACATGTGCATTCAATGATTGGATTTAATAGTCAAAAGGAAGTAAATGGGCCCATTTAAGACACATGGCAAGAAAATGATGAGTTCTCAGGTTGACACAAGTGGTAATATATGATTTAATCTCCCATAGGCCCCCTCTCCTATTCCCCTCTAATGGAATCATAGCCCCTCTAGTGCTCTTTACTCAACCATCTTTGACCATTTTTTATTTATTCCCAAACACAATATTTACATAGCTTTCAAGTTAGCATGGCAAGCCAACCATATGGTCCATATAGATATATTTACATTATACTTTTCCCCAGTAACATATTTACATCATTTACATAACTTGATTTAATACATTCCAAGGTATTACATCAAATTTATCATAATAACCATTATTTGCAGAGTTATTGATGTCTAGTTATAAACATACATTTTGTTTTGTTGATGTAATATGTGGTAGACAACTATAATTTTGAATGATTAAAATTTATATTTTTTTATATATTTATGAAATTATTAATATGAAAAATTAAAAATATCTAAAATAATATTTATACTAAAAATAGATGTAAAACATAATTTTTATTTATTAAATTAGTTTAAATTACAAAATTAATATACATTTTACCTAAATAAAAAATATCTAAAATTTTAAAATCCAAATTTCCATAATACTAAACTATCAACATAACATAGCATTTTGTTCACGACAACTCTATGTTATTAAAAAAAAAATCAATATACATTTAACCGATATCTAAAACATAAGATAAAAATAAAAATGATACGCCTAGATTTCCACAACATTGCATAATTATAAACTAAACTATAATTGGGGTGGACTTATTATAGGCCTGGATTTTGATCTCCTGTGGAACTTATTTTTTATTTTGGTTTAAAACAAAATTATTAGTTATTGTTGATGGGTTAAAGTTTTTGTAAGTAGTTCATTTGGAGTTTGGTTGTTTACATTATACGTTATAAATTTTAATATAGGTAGGTTAGTTTATACCAACTTATCAAAGTCCATTCTAAATTATTCTAAATTGTTCAACTAGAAAGACTACATGTGCTATTTGCACAACATGTTTTATTTTTGTTCATTAATGAATGAGTTAATGAATCAATGAAGTTGAATGTATTATAGAGGACAACTCATTCAAATTTTAAGCCAGATGGTTTATGGACAAGCGTGCAATGCAAGAGGGAGGAAACATTTGGTAACTAGTAAATTTTCAATGTAATTCTAGCTCAAGTTTGATGTTTGTGTTAGATTTGCTTTAAATCAAATTCTTCTTTGTTTGTGCATAGTGATGATGAGTGAGTTAATAAATGACAAAGAGCCAAATTTTATTATAATACATTAATAAAATTAAATATAATGACAAAATGACACTCAGTAAATTTATTAAAATGTAACATGACATACCATGAAAACTTACAACCATCATCAAATTTCCAATTTCGATTTTGAAATTTCAGGCCTGCTTATACTCTTAGTTGATGATATCTCTATCGATTAAAGAAATAACAGAGTTTAGTATAAAGTTAAGTGAATGAAATGCCACAAAAACTCCTTTCCATGTAGATTTCCAAAGTATTACATAATTAAATGATTAAACTACATATTGGGTCAACTTATAAAAATGTTTCCAACGTACGCTCCTAACTCTGATGTCACAATCAGATATAAGATGTTCTCACCTAATAAGAGAATCAAGCAACTGAATTTTTTCATGTTGAAAAAAAATGTCCCCAAACAAGAGAATACCCTTTATTTAATAAAATTATGAATAACAAATATCTGTACACTAAATGCATGCCTAACCAATAAGGGCTTGATAGCGTCACAAAGGTCTTCACCAACCGTTAGTAGACTTCATGGTGGGTGAGCTATATCTTTTATACGTATATTTTGTAATGTTCAAGTTACATCGTGAAAAAGTTTTAACAAAACAATTCGAATTCAAACATGTGTTAAAATAATAATGTGACTTTCGAAAAAATATCATGCGACTTTCGAAACCTGTTTAATTATCAACTACCTAAGTCCACAAAGGTCCGTTCTCGATCGTAAATAATAAATAAAGAGGTTTAAAAAAGTGAACATAAAATTGTCCAAAAATATATATTTATGCACCGCAGCACCAGTAATATCTGTGGTGCAAAACTAAATATTTATGCACGAGATAATATGTGTGGTGCAGAATGAATGCTGGTAACGTAAGAAATTGCTCTGCGGCTTCACTCTGCCAAACCCAATAATGTCACAGTGGAGACAAAAGTGCCGCTGCATGCTGTACATTGTTCTGTTGCCCATGAGCTTCGCGTGTAACCGTGTACACAGGAGAAAACGCGTTAGTTCGCCCAGTTTAAAAAGTCGATGAAAAAGAATTCGGTGAAAAGGTTAAAATGACGCGTGATGCCGTTCGTAGTGAAGAGCATCCACCGACATTTTAGAATTGGTGGGATGGACAAGCCAACGAAAGGATGATCTGGTCGTCTGAAATTTTCTCTGTTTTCGAAGGCAATGTCTCCGTGTTCATCGTTGTGTAAGGAGCCACGCTGTTGATTCTGCACGAAAACACTTCATCGCTTTAATACACTTTTGTCTATTCAATCATATAAATTTACACTAAAATAATCGGTAAAAGATTTATTCTTTGGATTTTCTATTCCATCTTCTAAATATACCAATTTTTTTTAACGATCTTGAGTTTGATTACCTCTTCATCGCTTTAATACACTTTTATCAATTCAATCATCTAAATGTACACTAAAATAATAGGTAAATGATTTATTCTTTAGATTTTCTATTCCATCTTCTCAATATACCAACATTTTTTAACGATCTTGAGTTTGATTACCTCTCCTTTCGCTTTTGGAGGAATCGTTGCACAGATAATTTCCTGACAATTTCCAAGCCTGCGCGCGATCAAGAAACAATGTTAAAAGCAACCATTTTTTCAAATTCTATCCACTAATATCAGCCTTATTTTCAATATAAAATATCTACAATCCGCGTCTTACCTACGGGAAGTCTTTGAGGTTGATCTTCACTGTCAGCATTTGATACAGGGATGGAAGGCAACGATGTCTGTTCGTTTTTAGTGTTAATCTTAGGTGTTGTTAACTTGCTCGAGCTATTAGCGCCGGCAAGCTTCATAATGGCTTCAGCCTGTCATGAAAATGACCAAAAACGTCTGTTACAAATTAAAGAACGCCAAAAAAACAAAAGATGCAAGCGTTTTGTAAAAAGAATTCATTAAATTTGTTTCTTGGATCAAAATAATACTTCTCAGCTGGCACAATGTAAACATTCACCATGTGCAAGCGTTTGGTAAAAAGATGCAAGCGTTTTGTAAAAAGAATACATTAAATGTGTTTCTTGGATCAAAATAATACCTTCTCAGCTGGCACATTGTAAACATTCACCATTCCGTTGTAAAATATAGAGAGTTGAGCTGTGAACTGTTGCTCCGGAACTTTTGCTGGAACGGATCTGCTGAAAATATTGCAAAATACAAAAAGTTAACTTGTATAGCATTTAAGCTCGTTCAGTTATCAAGATTGCGAAAAATATATTAAATAATAAATGTCTGGACATGAAAATACCTTGAAACCGGATCAGTGTGGCTTGAAGCGAAACCCGTGCTTACGGGAAATAATTTCATCATTTCGGCGTGGCTTGATGCCTCAGAGCGTCCATTAAAGACCTTGGCCTGATGATTGACATGAGCGAAATCGGCTTTCTTGTCCTCTGAAAGCCCGATTGATGAAAGCACCTTTTGCATCATCTGCGGTTTTATCCGCGACAGATCTTGCATGACTGTTTGCATTTATAAAGAATATATGCAGAATCAGCGAAAACTTTCTACCAAAACAAGAACGGAAAGAAAATTTATCGACACACGGCTGATTTGAAAAAAAAACTGCAAGAAAAATTCAAGGCGTTTGCAAAAGAATGCATACATCTCGGCTTGGCTAGCTGTTTTCCAGGGCCGAATTCCAAACTAGTACTGCCGTTTACTACCGTTCCATTTGTTTCAGAGGTGTTCTGAACGCGTAGGAACTCAAAATCCACAGATGCACTTGACGCCATAGCTTGTAAACTCAGTTGTTTAGATGAATCACCAAAATTTCCACCGCAATCTACCTTTTCTCGAAGCTCTGATATTCTAGGGATCATTCAAAGCGCCGAATCAATGTAGATAATTTTCCGCTTCGTAAGAAAATAAATAATCGGCGGGCAGAGGCGAGAATCCGGAAAAGGAGAGTAGAAGAGGCTGCCTTGCAAGTTACAGGTGTATATTTTGCATGTGCTCGTCACCATTAGAAAGCTAAATAAAGGGCTTTTCTTTCGTCTAAAGTAATCCACGTTCTTGCTGTGGAGTCTAGTGAAATAACGCCACAGCAATCACGGAGTCTGGATCGTTTCTGACAGACAGCAAAACGTTATGAGCCATTGGAAGTACGGTTTTCTCGGCATGATAAATGAGCAGGAAGAGGATAGGCGTGAGTTGTGAATTGGTCGTGACGGTAACTGAAATGTGACGGTGAGCGGAAAAAGATCCGCTAGTATGTCTGTGTCGACTCTCGTCTTTAGCATGATCATGTGATCCTTGTGTTCCACTTTCTGTGGGAGCAAGCAAGACTTTGGTTTGTACGATACCATTTGTCAATTATTGAACGTGTTATTTATCCACGTGGCACTAAACTTGTCGAATTTTCCTCGCATGCGAGGGATGTGAATTCCAGTGGCTCAGTTGTAGTTGTAAAACGTCAGAAAAAACATGGAGTCAATTATGGCTGGATATCGTTAGTTTCCTTGTATTTTGACCGTAGAGGATTGGAACTTGGAAGCCAGGATGCAAGAAGAGGGTGAGAAGGACTCTAATTGTGACCATGTTTGGAATTTGGTATGCAACTTTCTCGATGTGTTTTTCTTTGTGCAACTCAATCATGAGGTTTGTTAATCCAAAGTTAAAACGAAAGGCCCAAAAAAAAATCACTATTTTCTTTTAAATTTATATAAATGTGTAAATATTTTTATTATATAAATTTATAATTAAGACTTAAATAGTAAGTTTTAAACTTGTGTAGAGAAGCAAAGCATATAAATTCTTTTAAGTAAAAGAGAGATTACAACACACTAATCACACATAAACATAGAGATTTATCCTAGAAAACCTTAATCGGGAAAACTAGCAAACCTTGGAGCCACAGGTCCTATTTTCTCATTATCATTATGAATCCCTCACAATACAAAATATAATATAGATATTCAGCAACATCCAACACCCTAATTCACTAATCCGGATTAAAAATAGACTCCAATCCCTTAATCGAGATTAAATTACATATTTTTTGAAAATTCCCCAAATTATTAACGAAAAAGAGCCAAAAAAATTTGGCTCGCTTGCACTCCCTTCTCGTCAAAATTGGCCTAATGAAAATGACCTAACGACTATTTTGTGAAGGTTCCAACATGGATCGTCAGACGTAGCGTTGATAGACGCACCTCCTCTCCACACATATTTGCAAAGAATATAACATATACCCAACATAAATTTCATAAGAAAAGCTTTAGCATTAATACATTTTCTCCTTTTCTTGGCATAGTACTAGAGCTCGAGAAGGTTTAGTGGGGATTAAGATTGTTGTGTTCCCCCTAACCATGTTTATGTCTTGGCACACATTTCCAATGCACAAAACTTATGCATGGTGCCTACATCCCATTTGGAAGCCAAAACCGCCCTACAAAGTTCCTACATGTTGGTTTGAGTACTAGTTCAAGGTTCTTGACCTTAAAAAGCTTCAATAAGATCCCAAGATAGTAGTTTTTAGTCTTTAATAAAGCTCAAGGCCCAAGAAAAAACATCCATTCTACCATGTGGTGGTTTGAGGATGTGTCCACAACGATTGAGGTTTAGTAGTTATGTTTAGGGTATGAGGTTGTTATTTTCCTCCCTCGACCAATGTCAAGGGCCTATAGATCTTGTTTCCTTACCAAAGCTATGATTAAGGCCTCATGACACATCCTCGGTGCATGAAACATCTTGATAGAACTTATAAACGATTCCCTAGGGAAAAGACCCCCTAGTGAGGGGTCATGTTTCTATGCCTAGGGTTTATTCATGGTGTTTGAGCTCAAATAGGTTCAATTAGAATTGAGGGTTTAAATCCCTTGTTTACCACCTTGACCATGTTTAAAAATCTAGGCTCATTTCTAGTGCACAAAATTAACCTACTTAAACAACATAAGTATCCCACTCAAAGATTTCAAAGAACCCCTACAAAATATTCATGCATTACTTCAAGGACTCGTTCAAGGTTCTTAAGCTTGAGAAGATTTAACGGTGTCTTGATGCCCTTGTTTCCCTTTCTTCACCATGTTCAAGGCCTTATGACCCACCCTCCATGTGCAAAAATTACAAATGACATCAATATCCAACTTTGATGTTGAATACCTCGCATAGATAGTTAAATGTGTTTTGGTTCACAAGTGTTGTTCATGGAAATCAAACCTGAGAAGTGGTGCTAATGGCATAGATTTATAGCACTTGAAGTCTATAAGGTTAATTTAGGGATTAAGCCACTTATTTTCTCTCTTGACTGTGTTTAGACATCCAATCCCATTTACAATCCACAAAACCTACTCATGGCACCCATAGCTCACTGTGATTCTAACAAATGCCAACCATGGCCCCAAGAATGATTAATGATGTTGGTTCAAGACACATTCTTATGAGGTCATGTGTTGTGATTTAATCATGGTTTCATATCCCTTTAGTAGGATATATTTACTATATATGCAAGGTCTCATCGAGTAGTTCAAGAATGTGATTCAACCCTATAGCTGTAGAAACTTTATGCGTAGTAGGTGTTTCTCATGGAGATTGAGCTTGAAAAGTGTTATTTAGGGAATAAGGGACATTAGTCTTATCATGTGACCTTGGTTAGACCTATAGACACATTCATAGTGTACAACTAATTACTTGGTGATGTTGCTCATAACACCCTCAGAAGCCATTGTTAACCAACATATGTAAGATGTTGAGGTTCAAGGACTCTTGCAAAGTGTTGGCTGAAGAAGCAAGGTTTAGGAACAAGGTCTATTGTTTTCCTCCCCTCACTATGGTCACGAACCTGAGACCCAACCATGATTCCTAAGACCTCAATGACACCTATATTCAACTTGGATGTCAAGGAATCCCTAGAGAGGGCTTGTGTCATGGCTTCTAGGTGTTGTTTATGGTGCTTAAGCTTGAGAAGTTTCGATAGGGAATAAGGTTGTTTTCTGACCTTTGACCATGTGTATTCCTCAAAAAACATTTTTACTGCTAAAAAACTACACATAATACATGTATCCTATTTGAATACCATAGATCCCTAACAAAGTTCCTATGTGTTGATTTGAGTACCTATTCATGGATATTAATCTTGAGAAGCTTTAGTAAGATCTTAAGAAACTTGCTTTGGTATTTGATGATGATTAAGGCCTTGCAAACCATGCATGCTCTTGTGTGGTGGTCTAAGGATATGTTAATCACACTTGAGTTTGAGTTAGGGCACAAGGTTGTTATGTCCCTCCCTCAACCAATGTATAGGGATTAATGATGTTGTTTCCGTACCACGACTATGGTTAAGGTATTGAGACCCATTCATCATGCACGAAACATATTAATGGCACACATATCTAACTCTTGGGATAAAGGACCCCTATTGAGGACTTAGGTCTCTATGTCTAGGGTTTGCTTATGGCACTTGAACTTAAGAAGGTTCAATTATAGCCTAAATCCTTTTTTTACTCCCTTGGTCGTGTTTAGGTATCTATGCCACCTTTTACCTCCTTGACCACGTTTAGGTTTGATTTGGAACTCTTCCTATTGTCCCTTAACTAACTAATGTTATAAGGGTTTATTTTTAACTCGTTGCAACAAGGATTTGTGTGCATACTAATAACAATTGCATGTTCTTTCCTACATAAAACAAAAAATACACAAATCCCAACATTCTCATCTCTGAAAATCAAGGCTTCTATGTATAAACACATACATTTCCCCATAAATAATTCTATTGCAATATTTTATCATTTAGTATGATGGGAAAGATATTTTTGTCAAGTTCTTGTTGTATTTGATCCTTGTGAACATGGGAAACATATGCAATAAAAAAACAAAGTCTGATAGGATGGAGTAACCCCTTGATAATGTCAATGAATTGAGAGAAAAGGAAAAGTTGGATACGACAAAACATAGGCATCCATTAATCATCAGCTCAATTCCTTGCACATTGGATGCTACAATGATCTCTACTTTGTCATCACAGGTGAAGTGTATCTATCCAATAGACGCCATTCTAAGTATGGCATCAAGTCATCCTCCAACCAATGTTCCATGAATAAACAATGATCAAGTTGAAGAAAACATGGAAAATTTGCAAGATATTGAGTATATAGAGGGAGAAACTACATTGTTGAATTTTGTATGACCTTTCAATAAAGATGGTCTTGTGGTGAAATCTAGTTTTGAACAATTAGATGTTCATCATACTGACCACTAGCATGTCTATTTCACTCCCAATCTTGACCATCAAGTGAATGAAGTGCTACAATATCCTAGTGAATTTATGCAATGTCATGGTGATGGGTTCTAGATTTCAAGTCCACCTTTCTTACCTCATTTATCAATTACCTGATATAGAACTGTCTCCTAGACATGTTCATGTATGGAAATGCTCTAGTGATCCTTGAAGGTAAGCTACCTAAATGAACTATTGATTTTAAGTACAACAAATTATTAAATACTATTTTGAATTGCATCTAAATGTGAGTTATTTTTTGCATTGTTAAAATCACATAGTTTAGCAAAAGAATTCTTAGCATAAGGACAACTAAAACTCTAGAGACCACTAATAATTTTGTTACAATTTTTTAGGCTACTTTTAAGACAATTGGAAATAATACTCATTTAAAATATTGTAATGTGGTCATTTATGTATTTCAAAATTAATTATAAGCAAGACAAGAAGGAAACATCCCAACTTGCTCTCTCTCTCACACGTCTAACATTTTAAATGCCAAAATCCCTTAAAACAATTATATTAGAAGAAAAATCCTCGACAACATAGTTCAAATAGAAAGCCTTGATAACTAGTTTCAAATAGATTATTGGTCCTTTGTTTGTAAGCTTCCTCGTGTTGACACAATGTTAATTGAATTTGTTAAGGGATTAGTCTATAATTTTTGATAAAAATAATAGGTCTTTATCCAATCAAAAGGATGTGATAAAATTGAGAAGAAGTTTTAGTGACTGTGAACCCCACATTACAGACTTTAAAGATGACAAAGACATAACTCAGACACCCACATTACAAACTTTAAATATGTGACAAAGACATAACTCTATAAGAGATTCAAAATTGAACAAAAGGAGCTAAACTTGAGCCAAATATAATTTGAGAAAGTAAAACCTGGGTATACTAGAAGTGCACATACCATAACACATGTTGTAGATAAATACCGCATAGAATTTGATTATTATTATGATACATAGATACAAATATCCATTGTGTTTTTCATACTACAACCATGTGAATAAATTCTCAACCATATTACCTCCAATTTCATAAAAAAGACTTTATTTGTCCATGGCCTGAAGGACAAAAATATTATGAAAAACCTTGTTTAAGTGGACATGCCCCATGTGCATTGGATTTGCATTATTGAGCCATTGCATTCATGAAAGTGATAACCGCAAAATTTTAAGGACAATCATTGATTGACATGTAGAGCTTCTAATATGTTACTCATGAACTAGATAATGGGAAAGCAAACATATAACATTGATGATGTACCAAGTCAGTGTTGTACTTAACGGGAATAGATTCTTCCAGATTTTTTCAGAAGGAAAAAAGCCTGACCTTGTTATTCAATTGATGAATCAAAGGGCATCTGAAATACATCCCTATCAATAGGGCTACAATCGTTCAATACAAAGTGATGAATGTTGTTTACAGGTAGTAGCCAAGAACAGTCTCAGGCACTCTTGAGTAAGCAATGGGGAGGGGAGCAGATACCTCCCATAAAAAAGACTAAAGTAAGACTTAGGTACATGAAGACACCAAATCGATACCTGCCTCCACCAGTCATACATATCGAGGATACAAGTTGTGCAGAAACCGCAATCAAAAGAGCCCACTCCATAAACAAAAAAACCAAGGAAAGGTGCAACAAAGAATGAGCAATGCTCCTACATCGAGCTCAACAGAGCTGAAAAGTATCAGACAAGACCAAATGGCCCTCAATAAAATCAGAGAAAGCACCACATCCAGGAGCCAAAGATTGGGCCGTTTTTTATAGTTGTCTGGAAGTTTATTGTGTTCTCAATAAGTATGACTGAAAGACAGGTGAGGAAAGCAAGAGATCAGTCTTTTGGTGTCCATACACCAGTGACTTAAATCAGGAGGATCCAGTGAGGCATGATAGTTTGCCTAGTTAATGATAACTATTGAGTCTCCAAGAACATTCAAACATGGAATCCCCATCATGTTTGCCACAGACAACAGAGCCCAAAGAGCCATTAGTTATGCTTTAGTATTTGTACAAAATCCTGCCCCCATTGCAAACTCAAAAGTGTGAGACTCATTCAGAGCCAAGCTAAAACCCACTCCACCCTTATAATCAGTAGCTGCCCCATCAAAGAAGCCATAGGGAAAGACCAAAGTTGGGCCAGGTCCACAAATCCTGGATTTTTTTATCTTTACACTTGCAACCGGATACAAATGAGTGTAATATTCAATCTGATGTAGCATGCCCAGGATCGATGGCTTTTTTCCTTCAAAAAGACAATGGTTACATCCTTTCCAAATGCACCAAATGATAAAGAAAGGAAGTTAACTACACTCAGAGTGTCTGGAATACACAGCAATCCAATTATCCAAGAAAGAGCTGAGAGAGCCGATCTTAGTAAGGGGTTGTAAGTGAAAACGATCGATGAGACAATCATACACAATTTCCAGATTGTACTTAAACTGTTTATATATAATTATAATTTTACATTATAATTATGTCTTGACTTTTGTGCTACAAGGTACGAGCATGGAATTTCACTAAATACATTTTTTTAGTGTTGTAATTTCATTAAATACACTTTTTTTAGTGTTGTACTTAATTGCACTTAGAAATTTTACAAATAATTATAATTTTACATTATAATTATTCCTTGAGTTTTGTGCCACAAGGTACGAGTATGTTATTTCATTAAATACAATTTGGTTTAGTGTTGTACTTAATGGGAATGGATTCTTCCAAATTGCACCAAGGAATTTTACATTAGAATTATGCCTTGAGTTTTGTGATGGAAGGTACGATTATGTATTTTCATTAGATACATTTTGGAAAAATAAGGGTATAGTATGTTCAATATTTCCATGTGGAGTGATGGGAAATCAGTCATTTAGAATATGCATGGAAATATTTGCATTAATATCCTTTAATCATTGAATTATCAACATATGCTGCAATATTTGAAATTATATGTTAGTCCATGGTCCCAATTATCTAAAGGGTATGATTTTTTTTCCCATTACTAAATCAAGATTATAGCTGGTTACCAATGGTTAGCTCTTACCATGCTCTTAATAACCTCATATAGAGCATGTATATACTTTGATTAGTTTCATGACATCTTTTATATGAATTGGATCATTGTTACACTCAAGGATATGTGGTTAAATTCACTTGAAAACGATACTTCATTAGGTTTGTATACTCCACTTCAATGGGCATCGAAGGACAATGCAAAAATTGGATGCTAGGATTGCATGCATAGCACTACTTAGCATCACATTATCAAACCTTAGAATCATTTGACAACAACTCTACAACAAGATCCATGAGAACCTAGTTCTCCATGTCTTCTACAACAAGAGCCATGATAACTCTAATCAACAAATATTATTCTATAGATTGTTTATGCCCTTTGCATAAATTTACCATGTGTCCTTGAATGGATTTTAGAAGTGGATTGCAACTCACCATAAAATGATAATCAAGACTTGGAATGATTGTAATACCCCAAGTTTTGGCTTGGAATGTATTTAATCAAAATTATTTAAATGATGTAAATATGCTAGTATGGATTCCTAGTGTGGAGCTCAAGGCCAAGGCCTGACTAGTGAATGGGTATGCATGTATGATGTATATGTCTTTATTTGGACTGTATGATTGGATTATCATGCCAATTCGAAATGTATGTAAATGTTATGTTAGAAATTGATAAAATGGTCCAAGATGGTTGTGAAAAGAGCACTAGAGGGGCTATGATTCCACCATAGGGGAAGAGGAAAAGGGGCCTATGGGAAACTAAATCTTATGTTGCGAAGTGTCAACCTTAGAACTCATCCAAAATGTTCCATGTGCTTTAAATGAGCCAATTACTTCATCTTGACTATTAAAACCAATAATTGAATGCATGTGTGAGGTTAGTGGGAAAAGTTAATTCATGTAGTTATTGAAGCATGGGAGTCGTGACATTTATACTAGTTGTCAGTTGTCATTTTCTTCTATAGTCAGAAGCTATGCCAGTTATCTTTTCACTCTTATATCATTTCCCTTGGATTCAACACTCAACATATCATTCTCTCATGCATGTTTATACACTACATGGAGTTCCTATGGTTGTTCATGACCATTACCAGACTATGTTTAACCCGTCGATTCAAATTTAGAGACAAAGCTAAATTTTTGAAGGAAAAAATATATGGTTGTAGGTGAGCATAGAGGTTGGGAAAGCTAAGAACCCTTCATTAGAGGAAATTTGAGGCCTAAAATGGGCCTCCTAAGGAAAATAATAAAATAATAGTTAAAATAATAAAATAATAACTATTAATTTTGGAGGAAGAATGAAAAAAACTACTTTAGTGTTCATATTTTCGACATATCTCCCTGTGTTTTTACTCAAATTATGAGTGGGAGAGCTTGTTGGATGCGGAATTTAATTATGCATCCAACGAGTACCCACACTGCATACTTTTGACAGACCCCGCTACCCCAAAAACATGAAATACCTGAAAAACGTGATGATTTTCAGGTATTTCTTGTTTTTGGGGTAGTGGGGTCCATCAAAAGTATGTAGTGTGGGTACGCGTTGGATGCAGAATTAAATTATGCATCCAACGAGCTTTCCTGCTTGAAATTTGAGTAAAAACACAGGGAGATATGTCAAAAATACGAACAAAAAAAGTAGTTTTCTTTTATGACAAATATGTCAATTCAACCATTATGGTTGACTCATTTTATTGAAATTCTATTGGTTCTTGAATTCCAACTCACAAAATTTATTGTTGGCATGTTTTCTTATAAGGCCCATTTTAGACCCCAAATTTCCTCTAACCCATTGAGTTTCGCTACTTTTGGATGTTTGAGGGTTCTTATTGCACACACTAGTAAGAAATGTAAGGGTTGGATTCCTTGAGGGAACTATGGATTAGTGAAGGGGGATGCATTCCTTATGTTGTGTGCGACAATTGAAAGGAGTACCATGGATGTGATGGCTAAGTGATATCTCTGTAGAACTCTCTATGAGTTTTGGCTAAGCATAGAGAGAAGAATGGGTTGTGGGATGAGAGAGAAGCCTGCAGGTGTTTCCTTCGCCTTGGTGGCCTCATAGCCAATATTGGGGGTGGCCTCTCAGTAGAAAGAATATATGTTGGATAGAGTGCCTACGATTGGGTGGAAAATCACTCTTGCACAACTAGTTGCTTGGATCTTCTTTGCTAAAGATAAATATCCTTTTGCATTTGATGTGCAATGATTTTTATGTAAATTCATGTGATAATTATGCCTTTAAATTGATTTATTGTGTGTGTGTGTGTTTGGATTGAGTTATTTCCACTGTGTATTTTTATTATGTATATGCACACATGTTTTTACTGTTATAAATTCGTAATTATGGTTATGGGAGGAATTTCGAAGCCCGGATTTAGTCAATGTCGCCTCCTGCTGGTTGGATTGAGGGACCGGGATGTTACAGAGTGGTATCATAGGTTTTGGTTGTAACACATGAGCTGTATGGGCAAAAATGCATAGTTACAAGCATAAATAATAAAATACTTCTAAAAAATTCGAGTTCTAGTAAGTGACATATAAGGGTCCAAGAGTAATTTTGAATCAAATCCAAAATAATCTCCCTATTGCTAAATTAATATTTCATGTAATTTTGAAATTTTAGGAAATTGTGATTTTAAAGGTGGGCCCCACCCCTTCCACATGGACATGTGACATGGAGGAGCCACTTGGGAAGATGCTATGACATGGAGTAGCCACATAAGTAGAGGGTTTCATGTGGACAAGCCAAATCGAATCTATGTGAAGTAGCACCCACATATAATGGATTCCAAAGGGGAAGGAGATTAGATGGTCGGGTCTTTTGGAATATCAATAGTTTTAGTGCATAGCGCATCGAAAATGTACATGTTGGTTAATTTGTGGAAAGCTAGGATTTGGGATGAAATTGCATAGAGCACATGTCATCTTTTGATTGATAACTCCTCCCCAAGGAACTTTTCAAAACCATTTTTGTTGTAGTGTGATTTGCCACACCTTATGTATCATGCCTTGACGGCCTTCCCTTGTCCCTATGTAGACAAAATATACCCCCCCTTACTCAGTATAGCCTTAATGCTTGAGTTTAACCCTTAAAAATACAATTTTGAAGGCATACATGGGTAAATGGCTATGCAGCTCCTGTATATGCATCTTGCACCATTACAACCTGCGTACATTAGGTTTTGTGCTCAAAAACAAAAAATATTTGGGTTTTCATCATCAAGTAATGAATAGCTTGATCCTTGGTGCTCCATATGTCTAGAAATGCTTTGATTCGACCCTCTATTTCCTATTTTAGGGCAATATATTGAGCCATTGTGAAGCATTGAAGGGGGAGAAACTTTGAGAGTAAGGAAATTATAGCAAAATTTTGCCCCATTACGATATACTTGAGTCTACATCCCTATATACTTGTTGATAGAACTCTTTGTGTTCATATCCCAAGCTCTTTATGGTATTTGTGAGCTTTCCTTGCTATGGAGGTTTGAAGTGGTGGAGGCCTAGGTGGAGGAACTTGGTTTCTCGGTTCTGACGAGGTGTCGACAGAGGTTGTCACATTGTATATATGTTTTTACGTTAATAGAAATATCCATTTCTCATCCAAATTTCATGTGCAGTTGTTTATATTTGTATCCATGGGTATATTTGCTTTATGCATATTTAAATGGATTATGTTAGTTTGAATGATATCATTTAATATATTTATTTCCTGGATATATGTTTGTTGTTGAAGGAAAATTTTAGGGAACGAGTATTTGATCACGAGCTTAACGGTGGTATTCTTCGAACATCTGGCTAAGGTACGGTTTATATCCCTTAGTTGTTAGCTTCTTTGATTTATCTAGCATATTTGAGAATGGATGTGATTTCTGGTGTCATCCTATTTGTTGTGGTCCGCCCTGTTGGAGACATTTACCACCTTACACACTCATTTTGGTCAATTTGGTCTAGTTAAACCACTATCCTAAGTATTATTGACTTAATTAACATGAGGGGAGCACTAGATGACATCAGCTAGATCACATCCACGCCTATCTTCAGTCAAGGAGGCTAACTTAGCATTCTCCTACATTCGGGGAGGCTAACTAGAGCACTTCGGGGGTGATCTGAGTGTCATTAATTCACCATATTGCTAAATGATGGTTACAATCAGTTAAATAGAGCAGTGAAGGCGCCTTCCTTCATTAAATTGATTATTTAATGAGCTGGAGTCAACAGGGGCGCCTCCAACCACTTTTGATGTTCAGTTACACTTTAGTTAACCTCATCAGGGTTCATTGGAGTCATTGAAGCGCTACCACTTGATGGTTGGCTTGCTGTGACATGTGTTTGGCCTACTTTCAGTTAGACTCAGTCATTTATTGCACTTCGACTTCAGTTAGGGCTCAATTGAGTCAATTAGGGTTTTGATCAGTGGTTAACTTGAGTGTTGACTGTGGCTTACGTTCAGTTAAGCTAGACTCACTCATTCAATTCGAATGACCTCCTTCGGAATTTGAATTTCTTTGTCATTCATGATTGCATCATAACATTGTAATGTAATTACTCATTATTTGTGTGAATATACAGAGCGACTACTCATTCCGTAGCCCGATTACACCATTTCCATGAGTTATTTGTTATTAATCTTTGATGAGACTTGTGTTTAGTCCCTAGATCACTGTGCAAGTTTAATATGGTATCAGAGCTCATGGCGGGGTTGAAGCTCAATCTCTCAAAAACAAGCTTTTTAACATATTTTTGCATGAAAATTGAGCAATAGCTCAAAAATCCAGCACTGCACCAGAAGCCAAGGCTTACCACTTAATACCCCAAGTAAATAACTTATTGATCAAGCTTGCTTGATTGACTATACTGGGTGTGATGAAAGCCTAAAATGTGTAGGCTGTCCGACCTTACATTGCCCTTTCTGTTGTGATTTTCAGGTTTTCTACAGGTGAAGCATTCACTCCAGCAGATCCAGATGGCCTCCTCAGTAGATCTTTTGAATCCATACAATTTCCACTCATGGAAAGGAGACATGGAGATTCAACTGTGCTCTAGAGGACTCTATAGAGTCGCCATGGACACTAAACTTGAGCCTAGTTCTATTATAGACAAATCAAGATTCTTGAACAAGAAGGATGAATCCTTTGGATTCTTGTGCCTCTCTATTTCCTGGGATCTTATTTTCCATCTTTCAAGATTGAAGACTCCAAAGGCAATATGGGACAAATTGGAAACCCTATATGGAAAGCAAGATGAATTGAGAGTTTACCAGCTCAAAAATGAATTAATGTCTCTCCAGCCTTCCAATTTCAAGACATTGAATGGATTTTTCAGAAAGTTCAAGCACACTGTCTTACTCTTGAAGCAATGCAAAGTGGAGAAGGCAGATGATCAGCTCATCCTCACCATACTCTCCAAACTTAGAGCTAATTATTCAATTTTTGTTTCTACATTCCATGCGGGGAAGCTCACAACCCCTGGATGGAAGATGCCTACACTCAATGCCTTCATTGAGTCCCTAACAAGTGAACATGATAAGCTTGTCCAGATGGGGATCATTAGATCCTCCCATGATCAAGCCCTCCATGTCTCATGGCCCAAAGATCTGAAGGGTAAAGGAAAGTAGCAGAAGAATCTAAAAACTAAATTTGATGCTCCTAAGCCTAGAGTTGAAAACCAGCAGCATGATGAGTCTTTCGGCTCAAGGAAGAACAAAGGAAAATGGCACCATGGAAAGGAAAAATTCAAGTGTTCATACTGCAGGAAGGGCTTCCACCCTGAACATGCATGCATGAAGAAGAATATTGATGAAGCTACCTCTCTCCTTGAGAGAAATCACATCAATCTTTCGGAGGAGATATCAGCAAGATCGGGAACCACAACATGAAAAAGGTCATGCCCTCATGGCAAGCACTTCAAAGTCCAAAGCACTCTTGATTGATTCTGGAGCTTCGAACCACGTGATGGCTGAAAGAGACTCCTTTTCATCCTCGAAGATCGGAAAATCCATCCCCATCCACATGGGAAATGACTCCACCATCATTTCAGAAGGACAAGGTACGTTTGATCTTGAGAATGGCTATTTTTCAAATGTTTTGTATGTACTGTCTCTGGCATCAAATATCCTTAGTGTCTATCAGATGACACATATTGGAGTTCCTAAGAGAGTTTCTTTCAGCCCAAATGATGTTGAGATAACGGATCTTGCATCCGGGAAACTCATTGCTAAAGGCCTTGCAAACGATCATGCAAGAGCCTATGAGTTCTCTCACTTTGTTGCGGATGCAAAGCCCACCGCTCTGCTAACTCATGGAAATGAAGTTAGTAGGCTGTGGCATGAAAGGTTTGGCCATATAAATTTCAAATATTTGCAGCAATTATAGAAAAAATACATGGTTGAAGGCCTCCTGGTCATCAAGGTAACCACTAGAAATTGCAAGGGCTGTGTGATTGGAAAACACCCTAAGCACAAGTTCGATCGGGGGAAGGCAAACCGAGCTACATGCATATTGGGGCTGATACATTCTGATATCAGCGGTCTGATTCCTGTTACATCCATGAATGGATCAAGGTATCTTCTGACTTTTATTGATGATTTTTCAAGGTACACATGGGTCTTCTTTCTCAAAAAGAATTATGAAGTATGTGAAAATTTTTCTAAACTGAAGGCCTTGATCGAGAATGCCTCTGGGCTTAAGATCAAGATCTTGAGATCTGATAATATCAAGGAGTATGTCAGTAATTATTTTCTGCACATATGCTCCCAAAGTGGTATTCAGGTCCAACATTCAATTTCCTATACTCCCCAGCAGAATGGAGTAGCGGAAAGGAAGAATTGGTCTCTCAAGGAGATGACCACCTGTATGTTGGAATCAAAGAAGTTGGCTGCAAATTTGTGGGCTGAAGCCATGCATGCTGCAGCATACATTTAGAACAGGTTTCCACACTCATCCATGAAAGGGAAAACCCCTTTCGAAGCATACTTCGGAACAAGCCGGATGTGTCGAACCTGCGGGTGTTTGGGTCCACTGCATGGGCCCGGATTCCACTTGATAACAGAAGGGATTTGCAACCGCAAAGCATAGAATGCCTATTTATTGGGTATCCTGATGAATCAAAATAATTCAAGCTACTAGATATCAAAACAAAATAGATCATCATCGAGAGAAGTGTCAAGTTTGATGAGCCTCTTCAGGAGGTGGAACTAGTGAAGGAGAAAACTGTTGATTTTCCTTCCTATTCTACTGAATATTTGGATGATGAAATTGGGGGTGATGACCCTGATTTGGATCCTATTATTTCTGATATAAGTGTGCAGCAATCATTAGATGCTGAATCAGAACCTGAAGTACAAAATAATCTTTCCACATGGGCCGAACAAACACTCTCCTCCGCAGGAGATAACATTGGAAATCCGGATGATCTAAGGAAAACCCGGTATGATTTCCAAAGAGAAGGTATTGCGCTCTCTTGTCCTGATAATTTGCTGTCTGAAACTTGCTATTTGATGCTTAGTTCAGAACCAAAATCCTACTACCATGCTAGGAAGGATCCGAGATGGCAAGTTTCCATGAATGAAGAGATGAATTCTCTTCAAAAAAACACTACTTGTGAGCTAGTTTCTCTTCCTTTGGGAAGGAAATTGGTTCAATGCAAGTGGGTGTTTCAGACCAAGGTTGCTACTGATGGAAGCACCTACAAATATAAGGTAAGGCTGGTGGCAAAATGTTTCTCTCAGGTCCAAGGTGTGGACTACCATGAGACATTTGCGCCGGTTGCAAAAATGGACTCCATCCGCCTAGTTTTGGCAATTTCAGCATCTAAGCACTGGGAAGTGCATCATATGGATGTTAAGTTAGCCTTTTCGCATGGAGATATTCATGAGGAGATATACATGAAGCAGCCTGAGGGCTACATCACTAATCCATCTTTGGCTTGCAAGCTAAAGAAGTCACTATACGGGTTAAAACAGGCCTCAAGAGAGTGGTATTCCAAGATGGATGCCTTCCTTCTCTCACAAAAATTCCAAAGGTGTAGATCAGATGAAAATGTGTATTTATAGAAGTTTGATGGGAATTTGATTATTATTGTTTTATATGTTGATGACTTACTGAACACAGGTAGCACAGTTGCTTCCATTTCAGCCATCAAGACTGCTCTCCACAATGCCTTTGAAATGAGTGATTTGGGGCTCCTAAAACATTTTTTGGGGCTTGAAATTGAGCAAAATTCTGATGGGATAATGGTCCCTCAGTCCAAATAAATTTCATAACTATTAGTCAAGTTTAACATGGCTGAATGTAGGCCTACACCATTCCCTTTCCTTTCAGGGATCAGCCTTGAAGAAGAAAAAAGCACACCTCCCATGGACTACACTATCTATCGACAGTTGATTGGTAGCTTGTTGTACTTGACACATTCTTG
This sequence comes from Pseudotsuga menziesii, assembly GCA_001517045.1. Classification (NCBI taxonomy): domain Eukaryota; kingdom Viridiplantae; phylum Streptophyta; class Pinopsida; order Pinales; family Pinaceae; genus Pseudotsuga; species Pseudotsuga menziesii. Next base: position 33,283 of record LPNX011144710.1, on the reverse strand, counting down.
ACCTGATATCTATTATGCCATGAATTCTGTATCAAGATATATGTAGCAGCCTCATGAAATTCATTGGAAGGCAGCCAAGAGGATCCTTCAGTATATTTAGGGAACTAGGACCTACGACATTCACTATGCTGCAGACTCCGAGCTAGAGCTGGTTGGATACACAAATTCCAATTGGGCAAGTGATTCTATTGATTGGAAGTCTACTTCTGGATATGTATTCATGTTTGGTGGTGGCCCCATTTGCTGGTCTAGCAAAAAGCAGGCTTCCATAACACTATCTTTAGCAGAGGTCGAGTATCGAGGAGCGGTGAATGCTTGCATCCAAGCAGTTTGGTTGCAAGGAATTATTTCAAAGTTTGATCTTGGTAGTACTTTGTCCACTGTCCTCTTTTGTGACAGTCAAAGTGCTATTAAGATATCCACAGATCCAGTTACTAGCAAAAGGACCAAGCATGTAGAGATCCACATGCACTATATCAGGGAGCTAGTGCATGACAGGACCATCATTCTGCAATATTGCTCGACTGATGAGCAGATTGCAAACATCTTCACCAAGATATTTTCAGAAAAGAAGTTCACTTACCTCCGTTCACTGTTGGGGGTGAGTTCATCAGGGTGATTCAGATTACTTTCAGTGTTCATCTTGAGGGGGATTTTCCCACTGGGTTTTCCCTCTTTTCCTCACTTAGTTTGTTTTTTAGCATTGTTTTAGTTTCAGCATTGTACAGGGTGACCTATGGCCTTAGTTGCTGGGGCCCTAGAATTTTTATGCATTTATGTTTTCTAACTCCTCCTGATTATAGCTTAAGTGGGGGTGTTGGAGACATTTACCACCTTACATACTTATTTTTGTCTATTTTTCCTAGTTAAACCACTATAGTAAGTATTATTGACTTAATTAACATCAGAGGAGCAATTGATGACATTAGCTAGATCACATCCACACCTACCTTCATTCAAGGAGGCTAACTTAGCCTTCTCCTACATTTGGGGAGGCTAACTAGAGCACTTCGAGGGTGATCTAAGTGTCATTAATGCAGCATATTGCTAACTGATGGTTACAATCAATTAAACAGAGTAGTGAAGGCACCTTCCTTCATTAAATTGATTATTTAATGAACTGGAGTCAACAAGGGCGCCTCCAACCACTTCTTATGTTCAATTACACTTCAGTTAACCTCATCAAGGTTCATTGGAGTCATTGAAGCGCTGCCACTTGATGGTTGGCTTGCTGTGACATGTGTCTGACCTACTTTCAATTAGACTCAGTCATTGATTACACTTCGACTTCAGTTAGGGCTCAGTTGAGTCAATTAGGGTTTTGATCAATGGTTAAATTGAGTGTTGACTGTGGCTTACATTCAGTTAAGCTAGACTCACTCATTCAATTCGAATGACCTCCTTGGGAATTCAAATTGCTTTGTCATTCATGCTTGCAGCATGACATTGTAATGTAATTACTCATTCTTTGTATGAATATACAAAGCGACTACTCATTCCGTAGCCCGATTACACCATTTTCATGAGTTATTTGTTATTAGTCTTTGATGAGACTTGTGTTTAGTCTCTAGATCACTGTGCAAGTTTAATACGCCCCAAACCATAGGAATATTTTCTCTGTAAGAATTTTCCTAATGAGGAGTTACCACTCTTGGCAACATGGAAACCACCGACTCATTAGCTACCAATATCGGGTGGTGTTGTGTTGTGATAGTCGATGAAGGGTGACATGGACGCTCCATAGGGTGACATGTCAGACTTGTCTAACACCTCAGTAAGCATGTGTCAAGCCACTTTAAGGTCTTGTTGTGTTAGTAGAAAATGACATTTTTCTTATGCTCCATGTTGCGTTAAATTGAATAATTCACCCAAAAAAAATTGAGGGTGTTTCCCTCGACTCGCCTTGCAGCGACACAGGGAGGCCACAAGGGGGAAAGCCCCCTTGACCCCCATCAAAAACAAAGCAACAAATTTGGTTATGAAGTTGAATTGCGACTACTGGAGCAGTAAAAAATTGAACCAATTATGGATTATGAGAGGGTGTTACAGAATTGTCAAAGTTTCCAAGTCTGGAGAAGATGAAAATTGTTAAAAGTAGTAAATTCCATAATTTTATAAAAAGTGTTTGGAGCATCAAATCAGAGACGGGAATGTTGCCGAGTAATCCTTCTGACATGTACTATCTATACCAATGGGAATATTGTTCTAGTTCTCCATAGGTGATCTTCTGCAAGTGTCTAAAGTTGTACTCTAGGGTTGAATGAAATTACAGGAAATGTGCAGAAACTAGGCTAATTTGACAATTTTGAAGGACTATACCTTTGTGCTCAGAATCGGAATTGAGCATACTTATAGTCATTGGAAATCTTATCCAAAGAGGAACATATGTGCAGAGTCAAATTCTGAATTAGTGAATTAGATGTTTCTATAATATGATAAAAAAGGGTGTTGATATCCATAATTTGACAAAAAATGTCAATATGGGTATTTTCCATAATATGGGCGAATCCATGAAGATGGGTGACACTTTTGGCAAAAAAAAATGGCGAAAATTCAATTTTTAAATGATTTATTAAATTAAACCTCTCAAATCTCATATTTCCACGTGAATTCTGAGATGCAACAAAAACCGAATTGTAGAGAATTATGTTGTCTTTCCACGTATAGTTTTTTGAAAATTTAATAATATCATTTAATATGTCAAAATTGCATTTAATGATAGACTTGTCCTTGTAAATTTTAGGAAAAGTTAACAAGTGGCTCGTGTGCACGTACAATAATTTAGTGATAAATGCATATTTGTTTTAATAATATATATACGGATACAATCTACACATAATACACTCGAGCATACATATTGTTTTGTAATTTATTTTCTTCTGAAAATTGATTTTTTATCAATTTTTGAACGTGACCAGTGAAAATTTTAATCGCATTTTGTACACACCTGTGTGTACATAATTTTTTTTACTTGTGAAAAACTCAAAAACAAAAAATACCCTTTTGAAGAGGGCATGTTTCTCTCGGGTGTCTATATTTTTTGAATTTTTTTTGTTGTGCACTTTTTTTGTTATTGATTTTTATTTGCACTGCTTTGAAGTTGTGGACATGGTTTTCAAGAGTAAGTTTGAAAAGAAAATAAAAAATATCATACGAATTGCAAAACATGTAAATTATATGTCAATGTAAAAACTATTTGTTGACGAGTTTACTAGTATGAAATATGCCACCTAAGTTGCATCCTAAGATAGAGTTCAAGCTTGGTGAAGAGAACATAAAATTCAAACGACAGAGTAAAGGGCTAAAGGATTATATTTTAATCCTTTGATTTAGTTAATAGCTCGATCAAGGTCTTTAAAACCCTTAATTGACGTTTTTGATATATTTTCAAATACCTCAATTGAGGGTTTAACCTCGTTTAGTGCAAAAGCTCAATCGAGCTTTACAGATCGATCAAGCTATGAAGCTCGACCAAGCTCTCGAGGGTTATGAAACATCAAATTTGATGAGCACAAATTGTAATGCACACAAGATTGTAATCATAGCCACATCTTATTTGAAATAAAATAATGTCCTATAGAGGACATGCTATGTGGTTTATGGCATTATTTAAATCTACATTGATCCTTAAAGTGTTTATTGGTCCAAAACAAGGTTCTTATTTTATTCTCATAACAATTATTAATTACTTAAGATACCAATCCTCATAACACAAGACTTCATGATGATATCCATATCCCACATGGAGGGAAAACATGTGATGTGTGATATCAATAAATTATGTTTATGTTTATTCTGTCTTTTACCCTACCTTTTTAACATATCAAAATTTTAAAAAATAATGGACAATCAATTATTAAAACTATTATTATATATGGTAAATACCAACCTAATATATATATATATATTATTTTGCTTTTATCAATCACACTTTTCTCTGTCATTGAGTTGTTTAAGTGACAAATTAGTGGATTTCATTAGATTGGAGGTCTTATATTGATTTACAAGGCATGAAAATTAAAGGTCTTAAATTATATGTGAGGTGCACCAACCTCAAGCCTAAAATCCTAGATCCTATTGGCTATCTAGGAGCATGATTGAAAGGGATGTCAAACAAAGTGCCCTTGACATCCACTCCATTTTTCACAACTTTGATAGTCTCTCATTTTTTAGGACCAATTACCCAGCCTCTCCTCCTCTAGCAAGTACTCTTCTATATGGTACTTAGTGGCCCCACCATACCATGGATCTGCAAAAAGTCGCCAACTGCATCTAACATCATGTTGATGGCACATTTGGATGGGAACTCATGGACCATGCTTAGGAGATCACTTTGTGACAAAATATCCTTGAGCATAATCAAGGCACGATATCATCCTTCTAAGGAGGTCTATAATTACTTGACATACAGATAATTTTTTTTATCAATCGAACTATATGTCTAACAATATAAATATACTGGAATTAAATACATTAATATCGATACAAAATAAGGAGACTGATAATTGAAAAAGAAATAAATATAAATTTACAGTATATGTGTTGTTTAGGACCTCGTTGCTATGCTCGGAGGGATTCTGTGTCTACTGGACCTCACGTGAGACACTTACCACGACAATTCACGGTTCTTTCTCAACTAGTGGGGAGCCTATATGAAAGTATAAACAAACACCATTTATAGTTAACAAGTATGTGTAATTGAAATATCAACAAAATACCATGTATTTATTTTACTTATGGGATCACTCATGAGATGGGGTTGGTTTGTGCAAACCAAATAGTCTTAGTGATCATGGCTGAATGTGTAATGTCCCCATTAAAATAATTGCATAGCAAGACAATTCCACCAATCCTACTAGTTCCCTAGGTTGGATGGATAAATTTGGAATATTAATAAAGGAGCTAATAAAATATGTTTAGACATTAGAATGGAATAAATATTTAATAATGGAGCTAATTAAATAAATACAAGAGAAAATTGAAGTGGCAATGTAGCATGGAGACACATGGATATTATGGGGCCCACACAAGATAGAATTTATGTGCCACATGGCATCCTCCTCTTGAAATTTCAAATCCATGGGAATCCTAATGTTCTTGGATGAGTTAGAAGGCTAATACACTTGGCCATATGCATCATAGGTCGAATTTGGGAGGAAATGTAACTTACATGGGAAAAGAAGAGTCAAATGGGAGCTTCTTGGACACTTGGGCTAGACTCCCTAACATCTATGACATCTATGACACCAATGATGAAGATGCTATGACATTTATGACATATTGCAGACCTGAAGGATGACATCTGACCATTATGGCATGTCAGGCCTAAATATGGCATCAAATAGGGCTCTCATGTGAGTTGGGGAAGCTTAATGGGTCCCTACTCGAATTTGGGGAAGATGGAAGGCTAGGGAAGGGAGGACACATGGAAAATCTTGAGCACACACCCTAATTCGAATTGGATTGAGTTTGTGGATGGATTGGTAACCTTAGAAGGCTAAGTATGTTTATAAAATACATGGATCAACCAAGAGAAGATATTTTTATCATTTGAGAAATTTTCATTTGTGAAGAGAGAGAGCTAGTGGATGACTAGTTTCTCGCCTTAGCTAATTTCGAGGGTGAAAGATTCCCATCCAAATTGGTGTTTGGAGAGGAAAATCAGGTGTTTCATGGAGCTTTAATTGATTTTGTATTTTCATGTGTAATCTACAGGGAATATCGTGGTTCCTTCTAGTCCAACACTTTCTCTCAACCATTTCCATTTTGTATTGCATATTCTTGCTCATGGAGGGATTGCGCTTTGGGTGAGATATTATACTCTTTGGGAGAGATTATCCTAGTCCATTTCTAATTGTAATAAATTTAATATTCTTTTTTATTCATTCTCAAAAATTCTCAGGTAAAAATACCAAATATTTGTATGTAAAAGTGACTACTAATGAGCAAACAATGACCTTTTCCCCACTATATTGATGTATGCCATGGTAATGCTGATTATTTCGAATGAAAGAATTTATATATGATATATTTATGATGAATTTAATATCATTTATGAGTATTACAAGTTTAATTTCCATCACTTAAGCATTTGAATCCATCTTACTCAGTTTAATTGCATTGGGAGAAGATTTGGTGCCATTTCCCCAAGGGTTGAATTAGTGATTTTGTAGCTGTTTGGGAGAAGGTTATATCAGCATGTATAAACTGAATAATGATGCATATGAGACCTTAAAAATGTACCTTAAAAATAATCTTTCTCTGTTCATAAATTGGAGTGGTTTTGGGAGCATTTGAGAAGCCATTTTCAACATTTACCCAAGAGGAATTGGAACCCCAATTAGTTAGTGAAAACTCCTACTTTGGCCAGAGTATTAAAATAGTTTGCAGAAGTATTTAGAGGGTCAAAAATCATTACTGAATATCATATTCAAGTCTTAATATCAGTCATACAACTTCTCAAAATATTTGGGATCATTTGGGTCAATTTGGAGACCTAGACATCAAAACTAGTCAAAGGTCGAAATAGGAAAAAAATGAAAATTTGGTCATTGTAATAAAATTATTAAAAAGGGAAATTACAAGTGGTATCAGAGCATGATATTGGCACCTGATAGAGCTCACTATTCATGTTTCCTGATTCTGACCTTCCTCCATTAGAAACTGATATTGAAGATCTTAACAGTGAAAGAGAAGAAAGTGAAGAAAATAATCCTAGTTACGAAGAGATAAGGAAAGAACTAGGATTTGGAGATATGGAGGGGAAAGAAGTTAATGGAGACCTTAAAACATTCATTACAACAGCTCTTTATACTATGACAAAACATCTCATGCAAGGGTTTGAATTGATGGCCAGCCAATTGGGGAGCAAGTCAGTACTCAGGAGTAGTAGTAGTACACCCCATGTTGAGGGGAAGTGTTAGGATATTTAGACACTTAGGAGTTAGTTAAGATCAACTTGTGTAATATATCTGTTAGGTAAAAGTGTGTTTCTTTAGTATGCATTAGTATGCATTTGTCAATATTCTAATTCGACGGTCACAATATGTTCTAGACATAAAGTGATCCAATGGTTCAACTTCTCTTAGATCATACCTACCATTAATCTATGGCTTAACACTCAATTGGTCCATGATATATATTTAAAGAGAATGGAGGGTCCTTGGCTAGTTGATCGTTTATGAGAAGCTCATGTAATTTTCTTTCTTTTGCATAATAAATTGCTCCAAGTAGCTATTTGGCTGGGGCCATGGACTGTTTCCCTTTCCAAGGTTTTAACCACGTGACAAACATCGGTATATTAATATGTGATTCATTTATGTGAAGTGGTTGCTCTAGGTGTTTGGTATTTTGGGAGTACCTTGTGTACCCGAACATGGTATCAGAGTGTTTATGAAGATCTGCTTTCAGTTTTGATCAAGATATGGAACTGATGTTGCTGAAACTTTGGAAGGGTTTCTGGTTATGGAGTTTCTATGAATTTATGGGATGTGGGATCTGTTCCAATGCACCCGGAGCACTGTTTCCATTGGAAAATAGTTTTCATTTCATCAAAAACTGTTTCCATTTGATACAGAAACACCCATTTCGGAAAATCTGAAGGTATAATGTTACAGTGATGGATTTGTTTATTTATTTTTAAATCTCTCATATTTTATCAGTTTTATTATTAGATCTTTATTGTTTTAGTCTCGGACTGTTTCCTTCCCTGGCTGCGTATGCTTTTTGCCGTGCACCTTGTGCGATCGCGGCAAATCAGAAACATGAAGGGAAAGTTTTTTTTCTTGTCTTCTTGGCTACGTATGCTCTTTGTCGTGCACCTTGTGCGATCACGGCAAATCAGAAACAACCAGAAAACTTGAAAACGTAGATTTTCCGGGTAAGCTAACCAAGATCTAACCCCATTGTGTGGAAAACGTTTTTTTTTTGTTTTTGTTTGTTCGTTTTTTTTTGTGATTTGCAGGAAAAAAAGGCAAGCATGGAGAACGAGAGAGAAGAATAAAAAAAAAAAAACCCTTCCTCTTTCCATTCTTTTACGTACATTTTAAACTTAGCTCACTTGCTTCAAAGTTTCTTTCTTCCTAAATAGGTCTTGAGTTCAAGTATTATTAAGCTACTTTTTAGTGCATGCAATTTTTATTTTCAAGTTACTTTATTGTAAAAATGCATCTCACTTAAATAGAATAAGATAAAAAGTGAGTCACTTAAGTTTTTTAATTTATTGCCGCACTATTTAAAGTAACATTATTCTAAAGGTGAACATCACTTATTCTACAAAAGTGATTCACTTAAAAACAACTTTATTGTAAAGTGATTGTCAAAGGTCTATCTTGGGAAGAGGGGGGTTCTTTTTTTAGTTGGTCAAGTTAATATCTGTCACGTCACTATTGGGGACGTCTTCAACATTTTCTTTGATCAAGCATAACTTCATCATACAAAATCAGTTTTCAGAGCTGTTTTTTTAAATAGCCTAATTTTTCGAGCTCTTTGCATCCAAATAGTTAGTTTTTGTTTTTTCAGCCATTATTTTACAGTATTGACACCCCTTGTGATATTATACTTACAAGTTCTAACTATTTCTCATAGAAATCTCGTATGGAGGATGTTCTATGAAGTAGTGGACTTTTCAGAATTATCCCAGGGAAATAAATAGAATCCACTGATGATGATAAGAAAATTAAATGGACAAACAGATGTGATAAAGCTCATGGATTGATTAGAATGTCAATCTCTACTTATTTGCGATTCCGCGTATCTGGAATTGATGAACCTGATAAAGCTTGTGAAAAGTTGGAATCTGTGTTTGGTAAACATAATGAAATTCGAGGTCATCAACTTGAGAATGAGTTGATTTCTTTGAATCCAAGTGATTTTTCATCCATTCAAGACTATTTATCTAATTATAAAACTCTTAGACTCTTATGTGAAGAATGCAAGATTAAGAAAGAAGACAAACAATGTATTTATCATATTCTTTCCAAACTTGGACCTGCATATTCTGTTTTTGTATATACATTCTACTCCATGAAAGAATCCTTGACTGCAACTGGCTATCAGGAGATTAGTCTTGAATCCTTTTGTGATTCCTTAATATGAGAGAAAGATAAGCTCATTCATCTTGGAATAATTGACAATGCAGATACATCTAAGAAATCCTTATTGTCCCAACAGAAAGAAAAGTCCAAGCTTCCCAAGAAACAAAATTTTTGCAATAATAAGCCAAACAACAAGGGTCCCAAACCCTCTCAGTCAGCTCCTTCTTTAAAAAATCACAAAGGATCCAAGCCGAAAGGAAAGAAGACTGGGTGTCATTGCAATTTTTGTGGGAAAGATAATCATGATGAATCTAAGTGTTTCAAGAAGATGGCAGCCTTGGAAGCAGTAATGAAGAAGCACCACATCAGCTTAGATTCGTCTTCAGAATCTACCTCTCATGGACATGCACTTTGTGCTTCTGGTTACTCTTATACTGCATCTTCTTCTTCTACTTCAAATGAATGGCTCATTGATTCTGGAGCATCTTATCATATGGATAAGGATCAAGCCATCTTTTCTACTATGCATGAATGTAACACCAAACAAATATTTGTTGGTGATGATATATCTCTAAGTGTTGTAGGATCTGGAACAGTTCTGGTAGAAAATGGTCATTTCAGTGATGTACTATGCGTTTCAAAAATTTCCTGCAATTTGTTATTAGTCTATCAAATTACTCATTCGGGTGAAGGTAAAACAGTGACGTTTACACCTCACTAAGTTGTAATCAAGGATTTTAAAAATCCTCAAAATATCCTTGCTACTGGAACTGTTGATGATATTACTAGGTTGTACAAATTTAACAACTTTGGGTCATCACCTTTTCCTTCAGTTTTTGTTGCTCATAGTGATAACTTGAGCAGATTTTGGCATGAGTGATTTGGTCACTTAAATTATCGCTCAATGCAACAACTATGTAAAGACAATATGGTGACTGGTCTTTCGATGTTATCTTGCAAGGATGGTGTTTGTTCTAGTTGTGTACTCGAAAAACATCATCGAGACAGTTTTGACAAACATGCCTCTTGGCATGCCTAGGTTCCCTTGGAGCTTATGCATAGTGACTTATGTGGCCCTCTTCCATTTGCTTCCTTTTCTGGTTTCAAATATTTTTTAACTTTCATTGATGACTTTTCCATGCAAACTTGGGTTCACTTCCTAAAACTTAATAGCAAAGTATTTAACATGTTCTTGACCTACAAGGCCCTTGATGAAAAAACATCTGGTCATTAAATTATTAAGTTAAGATCTGACAATGGAGAAGAATATGTTAACAACAAGTTCACTACTTTCTGCAATAAACAAGGAATCCAACAACAACACATTGTTCCATATACATCACAACAAAATGGTGTCACTGAATGGAAAAATCGCACTTTAAAAGAAATGACTAATTGTATGATCCAATCTAAGGGACTAAGTCTTCAATATTGGGCCGAGGCCATAAATTGTGCAAATTACATAGTTAATCACACACCAACTAAAGTTTTAAAAGGTATAACACCGGAAGAAGCATGGAGTAAAATTAAACCAGATGTAATTCACTTCCGTGTGTTTGGTTGTGAAGCATGGGCTCACATTCCGAATGAAAAATAGAAAGCATTGCAGCCTAAAAGTGAAAAGTGCATATTTGTTGGATATACTGAAGATGTAAAAGGTTATAGACTTGTTCAGCCACATTCTCATGATATAATAATTAGAAGAGATGTTAAATTTGATAAAAATATCTTGGCCTGCGAGCCTAACTTGGCGGGTGTGCCATCCTTGGCCTGGGAGCCTGATTCGACGATTGTGCCTTCTTCTTCTTCTTCTTCTTCCAAATTCCTTGATAGGTTTTCAAATATAGTTTCTGATGATGACAATGAGGATGAAGATCCACCTCTGCCTGCTCATGTTCCTCCAATTGAACCAACACCAATGATTCCTCAATGGGTCCATTCAACATGTGAAGCAGATAGTGATCTTGCCGGTGATCTTAGAGATCAACGTCGAACACGTTCTCAATTTCAACGAGCCTCTTCTCTTTTGGTTCAAGTTTCTGAGAATCATGATCCAGAAACTTTTACAGAAGCTTCAAGAAATCTAGATTGGGATGCAGCTATGGACGAAGAATATCGTTCCTTAATGGCAAACGATACTTGGGATCTTGTTCCTCTTCCAAAAGGAAGAAAAATTGTCATATGTAAATGGGTCTACAAAACTAAGTATGCATCAGATAGAAGTGTTGAAATACTTAAGGCAAGGTTAGTTACCAAAGGATTTTCCCAAGTTGAAGGGATTAACTTCAATGAAACCTATGCTCATGTAGTAAAAATGAATTCCATCCGCCTTGTTCTTTCCCTTGCAACCTTACATGATTGGGAACTCCATCAAATGGATGTCAAGTATGCCTTTTTACATGGTGATTTACAAGAGGAAATTTAAATGGAACAACCTCCTGGATATGTTCAAGATAACTCTAGCCTTGTCTGTCTCCTTAAGAAATCCTTATATGGCCTTAAGCAAGCTCCTAGAGCTTGGTATGTCAAAATGGATATCTTTCTCCTTGACACTGGTTTTTCAAGATGTCATTCTGACTCCAATGTCTATACCAAGAAAGTAGGAAACCATCTCATCATACTTGTTCTTTATGTTGATGATCTTATCCTTACTGGTAGTGACCCTAAAATTTTAACCCATGTGAAATCCATTCTTAAGAAAAATTTTGAAATGTCAGACATAGGACATTTGCATTATTTTCTTAGTCTCCAAGTTTTGCAAACCAAAGAAGGAATCTTTCTTTCCCAGTTTAAGTATGCTTGTGACCTTCTTCATCACTTTCACATGGAAGATTATAAACCAACCCCTTCTCCCTTCCAGTATGGAGTCAAACTTTCTACCACTTGTCCTTCCCCTGAAGTAGATGCCACCTTGTATCGTCAGCTTGTTGGTGGTCTTTTATACTTGACTCATTCTCATCCTGACCTTTTCTTTGCCATTGGTCGTGTTGCCTGTTATATGCAAACTCCTCATGAAAGTCACTAGAAAGCAGCAAAAAGAATACTTCGATATATTCAAGGTACAATTCAGTTTTGGATTCATTACAGTACATGGGGGACACCTTTGTTGGTTGGTTTCATTGATTCAGATTGGATCGACAATCCTGATGATCGAAAGTGTACTGCAGGTTATTTTTTTAGTCTGGCATCTGGATCTGTCACTTGGGCTTGTAAGAAACAACAAGCTCTTTCTCTTTCTTCAGCAGAAGCAGAATATTGAGTCGTAGTTAATTCAAGTCAGGAAACTTTATGGCTTCGACAAATCCTTTCAGATTTTGGATTCTAGCAGCAGCAACCTACTCCACTTGGTGCAAAAATCAAAGTGCCATCAATCTTGCTAAAGATCTAGTTCTACATCAGTGCAGCAAACAAATTGAGCTACAGATGCACTTCATCAGAAATCTTGTTCATGATGGTGTTCTTGAAATGCTCTATTGCCCTACAGATGATCAAGTTGCAGACATCTTCACCAAGTCTCTTACAGAAGCGAAGTTTTCTAAAATTCGATCTATGTTAAGAGTTTAGGAATGTGTCATTAAGGGGGGATACACTCTAATGCCTCCTTCCTTCTCCTAATAGTGTCACTTTTGTAAATCCTTCAATCCTATCCCAAGTTGTTCTTAAGGGGGGATGTTAGGATATTTAGACACTTAGGAGTTAGTTAAGATCAACTTGTGTAATATATCCGTTAGGTAAAAGTGTGTTTCTTTAGTATGCATTAATATGCATTTGTAAATATTCTAATCCGATGGTCACGACATATTCTAGACATAAAGTGATCTAACGGTTCAACTTTTCTTAGATCATACCTACCATTGATCTGTGGCTTAACACCCGATTGGTCCATGATCTCTATTTAAAGAGCATGGAGGGTCCTTTGCTAGTTGATCGATTATGAGAATCTCATGTAACTTTCTTTCTTTTGCATAATAAATTGCTCAAAGTATCTATTTGGTTGGGGTCATGGACTGTTTCCCTCTCGAGGGTTTTAACCACGTGACAAACATTGGTGTATTGATCTATGATTCATTTGCGTGAAGTGGTTGCTCTAGGTGTTCGGTCTTTTGGAAGTACCCTGTGTACCCGAACATGAAGACCCATATAGAAACAATTTTTCCGAAGACTGGACCTCGTAACAGACCTCATGAGTTAAAAAATCAGAATTTACCTGCAATACCCAAGTTCTTAGTGTCCAAAGAAGTCCCTTACACCACCTATGATGTTAAAGAAGCAACAAATGAGTGGAAACAATTAAATGAGGAGTGTAGGAAAATCCTACCTTTTGATCAGTTCATTAGAGATTCTCTTCATGTCAAGCAAGGAGGAAATGGGAATAGGGAATATCATGTTAACCATGAATTAAAATACACAATGAAAAAATTAACCATTCCTTCCTTTGATGGTTCCTCACAAATGTCTGCTAGTGCTTGGTTGTAGAAATTAAGTGTATATTTTCAATTAAATCCTATGGTTGAAGAAGATGCGTTGAAAATGGCCATTCTACATCTTGAAGGGGAAGCTAGTGATTGGTGGTTCCATGGTATTATAACCTTGGGAAATGATCATATTTTATCTTATGAGGGTTTCTCCAATGCATTGATGGAGAGATTTGAGAGGAAAGACCCTGAACTTTCTTTCAAAGAACTAACGCAATTGAAGCAAGTAGGAACTCCTGAAGCATATATGTTAGACTTTGAAAATATTTCAGTAATGGTTTCTGATGTATCTATGGTTAGGTTGATTTTATTGTTTATTGGAGGATTGATAGAACCTTTGAGAGGGCTAATGAAATCCCACAAGCCAGCCACATTGAAGGATTCCATGAATTTGACAAGGGATTTGCAGAATGTGTTGCCAAGAACCAAATATCCTCCCAAGCCTAATTTCATATTTGAAAAGAAGCCTTGGAAAAGAGATGCACCTGATAAGAAGCATTGTTAAAGAGATTCATCTAAAAAGAATAAAAAAGGACTAAACACATATGAACTTCAAAGAAAAAAATTGTGCTTCACATGCTTTCAACCTTGGACACCGGGGCATAAATGTACTAAGGGAAAAGCTCAATACATAGAAGTATTTTCTGATAATGATGAGTATGAAGGGGGTATGGATGAAGAAGGAAAAACTTCATATCAAGAGGATGAATACGAGACAACATTTGAAGAATAAATACAAGAATAAAATCATCATTCACCGGACAAAGCAAGAATGAAAGTACTTTCAACAGTGCCTCGCTATCACACTATTCAATGCAAAGTTGTGGCACTAGGACAAAGATCTTCAGTTTTGGTAGATGGAGGAGCCACACATAACTTCATTGATGCAGAGATGGTGGGTAAAATTAATATACCTATTGAATCATTCAATGGCTTCACAGTTGTCATTCTCAGTCACAACACAATGCAGTGCAAAACATGGGTTCCAAAGCTGCAAGTCACTGTAGGTAACTATACTTTTGTTGATAGTTTTTATGTGGTTGATGTTGCTAATACTAATGTGGTTTTGGGAATGCAATGGTTGTATTCTATAAAGGAGCATACAATAAATTGTCAAATTCCTGAGATGAAATTTCAAGATTCGAAAGGTGTACTAAGGGTCGTGAGAGGGCAACACACTTACCCAAATCAAGTAGTGAATTTCAATAGTATGAGATCTATATTGAGGAATGGGGACATAGAATGGGACATAGAATGGGATGATGAATGTCATATCACATATACAAATACAAACATAAAGGTTTTTGAACACCCAAAGAAGATAGAGAAACTATTGCAAAAGTATGAAAAGGTTTTTAGAGATCTTCCACATGGTATACCACTTGATAGGGTGGTTGAGCACAACATTGTTTTGGAAGAGGGTACTCCACCCATTTAAATACAAACTTATAGAAATCCCAAGAAATTCAGAGATTATATTGATAATTCCATCCAAGAACTCTTATAGTTGGGACTCATTAGACCAGGCTCTAGCCCTTATGCTTCTTCAGTAGTGTTGGTAAAGAAAAAAGATGGAACCTTGAGGATGTGTATAGATTTTAGAGATTTGAACAAGAAGTCCATAAAGAATAGGTATCCTATTCTTAGGATTTATGAGCTCATGGATGAGCTATTTGGAGCCCAATATTTCTCCAAAATTGACCTTAGATCAGGCTATCACCAAATTCGAATGAAGGAAGAAGATGTGCAAAAGACTTCTTTTCGATGTCATTATGGTCACTTTGAGTTTCTTGTTATGCCATTTGGATTAACTAATTCTCCAGCCACATTTCATGAATTCATGAATAGAATATTTTGCAAGCATATTAGAAGGTTTGTTTTGGTCTTCTTTGATGATATTCTCATTTATAGTAAAAATTGGGAAGAGCACTTGCAACATCTAGAGATTGTGTTGAAAATTTTGCAAGAACATTCCTTGTTTTCTAAGATGTCTAAATGTGAATTTGGGACGAGGGAACTATTCTATCTTGGGAAAATTATTGGGAAATAATTGGTTAAAGTACACATGGAAAAAATCAGGGCTATCTTATAATGGCCATCACAAAAAAACATCACCGAATTAAGAGGCTTCATTGGAATATGCACCTATTATAAAAAGTTTGTGAAAGGATTCTCCAAGTTGACTTCTCCACTCACTGATTTGACTAAGAAGGATGTTTTCAAGTGGGATGAAGAGGCTAAAAAGGCTTTCCAAAAAATTAAATAGGTAATGAGTAGTTGTCCCATAGTTGCATTACCTGATTTTTCTAAGCTTTTGTTGTTGCATGTGATTCTTCAGGTGGAGGAATAAGGGTTTTCCAAAATCAAGGCCAACAACCTATATAATTTGAGAGAATAAATTTTAAGCCTCATGAAAAAATTTACTCCATATATGACAAAGAAATTTCAGCCATCATGCATGCATTGGCCAAGTTTCGACAATACTTGTTAGGAAACATGTTTGTGGTGAAAACTGACCACAATAGTCTAAGGAACTTCGTCACTCAAAAGGATCTAAATGAAAGGAAACGAAAGTAGGTAAGCAATATTCAAGCTTATGATTTTGATATTGAATATGTGAAAGGAAAGAATAACATTGTAGCAGATGCATTATCTCGAAGACCTTCTTTTTCTCTCATGGACATTGCCAAGGATTGGAAAAACATGCTACTAGTTGAATATACCAAAGACAAAATAGCTTGGGATGTATTAGATGGAATCAAGGGGGATGATAACTACAGGATTTTGAATGGGCTGATATATTATAAGGGAATGATTTATTTGGTTCAAGGTTCAAATCTCAAGTACACAATTTTGTAAGAAGCTCATGATTCCCCACTAGCTGACCATCCGGGGATCTTCAAAACTTATAGGCAGTTAAGGAAAATATTCTTTTGGAAGGGGCTAAAGGAATATGTTCAGAAATATGTGAATGAATTTAATGTGGCTGATATTTTTTTCAAAGAAATATTTAGATTGCATGGGCTCGCCAAGAGCATTGTAAGTGATAGAGATAGTAGATTCATGGGTGTTTTTTGGCAAGAAATTTTCAAATTGGTGGGAACTTAGTTGAATCCAAGTACAAGATATCATCCACAAACTAATGGAAAAATGAATAGGGTGAATCATTGCTTGGAAGGCTACCTAAGAAACTATGTGGGAGAGAAACAAAAAACATGAGAAAAATAGCTACACTTGGGTGATTTTGCTACAGCACCACTTTTCATATGTCAATAGGGATGTCTCATTTCAAAGAATTATATGGTTATGATGCACTTACATTTTTTGAGATGATATTTGGTGATAGTAGAGCTCCAAAAGCTAAATATTGGATGGAATAGAGCCAAGAAATTTTAAAGCTTTTGAAAGACAATTTGTAGGTTGCCCAAAATCAACAAAAGTAATATTAAGATAGACATAGAGAAGAAAGGACCTTTCAGGTTAATGATTTAGTATATTTGAGGTTGTATCCATATAAACAAACATATCTAAAAAATAATGGAGCAGAAGAGATAAAACCAAGAAACTATGGCCCATACAAGGTAGTTCAGATGATTGGGGAGGTAGCATATGAATTAGACCTTCCGGAAGGGAGTAAAATCCATAATGTATTTCATGTTTATTGTCTCAAGAAAGCTCTTGGTCAGCAAATTGTCACTTCAGAAATAATTCCTTCTTTGGATGACGAGGGCCAACTCACACTTGTTCTGGAAAATATTTTGAAGACAAGGGAAAGGAGATTGAGAAGCATAACTATCAAAGAATACTTACTACAATGGAAGGATCTACCAAGTGAAGATGCCACATGGGAAGAGGAGATTATTTTGTAGGATCCAAATCTAAAATTGCTTGAGGACAAGCAATATTGGGTGGGGAGGACTGTAATTTCCCCATTCAAATAATTGAATAGCAGGACAATTCCATCAATCCTACTAGTTCCCTAGGTTGGATGGATACATTTGGAATATTAATAAGCGACCTAATAAAGGATGTTCAGACATTAGATTGGAATAAATATTTAATAATGGAGCTAATTAAATAAATAAAATAGAAAATCTAAGTGGCAATGGAGCATGGAGACACATGTAGATTATGGGGCCCACCCAAGCTAGAATTTCTATGCCACATGGCATCCTCCTCTTGCAATTTCAAATCCATGGGAAGCCTAATGTTCTTGGATGAGTTGGAAGGATAATACAATTTTCCATATGCATCATAGGTCAAATTTTTAAGGAAATGTAACTTACATGGGAGAGGAAGAGTCAAATGGGAGCTTCTTGGACACTTGGGCTAGATTCCCTAACATCTATGACATATATGACATCAATGATGAAGATGCTATGAAATTTATGACATATTGCAGACCTAGAGGATGACATCTAACCATTATGACATGTCATGCCTAAATATATCATCCAATATGGCACTCATGTGAGTTGGGGAAGCTCAATGGGTCCCTACTTGAATTTGGGGAAGATGGAAGGCTAGGGAAGAGAGGACACATGGAAAATCTTGAGCACACACCCTAATTCGAATTGGCTTGATCTTGTGGATGGATTGGTAAAATTAGAAGGATAAGGATGTTTATAAACTACAGGGATCAACCAAGAGAATATATTTTTACCATTTGATAAATTTGCATTTGTGAAGAGAGAGAGAGCTAGTGGATGACTGGTTTCTTGCCTTACCCAATTTCAAGGGTGAAAGATTCTCATCCAAGTTGGTGTTTGGAGAGGCCACTCAGGTCTTTCATGGAGATTTACTAGAGTTTTTATTTTCTGGTGTAAGCTACATGGAATCTTGTGGTTCATTCTAGTGCAACACTTTCTCTCAACCATTTCCAGCTTTTATTGCATATTCTTGCTCATGAAGGGATTGCGATTTGGGTGAGATATTGTAGTCTTTGGGAGAGATTCCCATGGTCCAGTTATGATTGTAATAAGTTTAATATTATCTGTTCTTCATTCTCATAAATTTTCAAGTCAAAATACCAAAGATGTTTATGTAAAAGTGACTATTAATGAGAAAACAATGACCATTTGCCCACTATATTGATGTATGCCATGGTAATGCTGATTATTTTAAATGGAATAATGTATATGTGATAAATTTATGATGAATGGAATTTAATTTATGTGTATTACAAGTTTAATTCCCATAAAGTAAGCATTTTAATCCATCTTACTTAGTTTAATTGCATTTGGAGAAGATTTGGTGCCATTTCCCCAAGGGTCAAATTAGTGATTTTGTAGCTGTTTGGGAGAGGGTTATATTAGCCTGTTCAAACTAAATAATGATACATATGATACCTTAACAATTTAAATTAACACATACTCTTCCTCTTTTCATAAATTCGAGGGAGTTTAGGAGCATTTGAGAAGCCATTTTCGGCATTTACCCAGGGGGAATTGGAACCCCAATTTGTTAGTGAAAACTCCTTCTTTGGCCAGAATATTAAACAAGTTTACAGAATTATTTGGAGGGTCATAAATCATCCCTAAAAATCATATTAAAGTATTAATATCAGTCATACATCTTCTCATAATATTTTGGAGCATTTGGGTCAATTTGGAGACCTAGACATCAAAACTAGTCAAAGGTCGAAATAGTGAAAAATTGGTCATTTTAATAAAATTATTAAAAAGGTACATTACAGAAGGATGGTAAAACTTCTATCATATGAATGATATGCATGAAACAATGAAGATAAATCATATATTTCATAGAAGATAAACAATGAAGATAAATAACTATATATGGGTTCTTGTTAAGGATCTTGACATGTTTGACAGAGTAGAATATTTTAGGCATCCATGGATAAAATAATCTCCTTGAATAAATATACATGAAATGTAGGGTGTGTTCATTATTTCTAAGTGTGGGAATTATGACATTATGTGGAATTTTTCTAGTATGTATGGGTTTTAGGGTTTTGTATTGTCATAGGATCAAACTTGGGCCTTAAGCCCTAAGGGAAGCTTTCAAACAAAGCCATGAACTCCAAATAGTATACTTTACATTTGAGTACTGATATATAAGTGACACTAAGTATGGATCTTAAAACCTTGGATATAGTCTCTCATAGGGAAAATACTTCCACTTTAAGGAAAATTTGACTTTCAAATGAAACATGAGAACACTCTAGATTCCTAAATGACATAGAGTAATTTCTATTGTTACCCATTGACCTTGTTTAACTTGTTGACAATATAACTCACGCTTGGTGTGCAAAATATCCTATTGGCATCCACATCCAATGTTGTTGTGAACAACCCTCTAAAACTGATTTATGTCATGGCTTTTAAGTTTTGTTCGTGGAATTTATGTCCAAATGCCTAAATGTTTTCCTCCCCTAACCATGGTGAAAATGACCTTCATTTATTGCTTTTAATCCCCCTTATTTCTCCCCTTGACCATGTTTATACCTTGAATACCATTTTTACATTACAAAAAAAATTATCCTTCCCTCCCTTCTCCTCATACCCTATCCATTATATTTTCCCACCCACTACATCCACGCACACTAAACCTTTCTGTCTACTTCACCCCTTAACCCTATTTATCCGTGACATGTGATTCCTTCCACCCTCTCTATCTCCACCCTTCCCTACCTTTCTATTTTCCTCACAACCCTTCCAATCCCTTCACTTCCTCATACTTAAATATTCTCCACTCCCCCATATGGTTTTCTTTACACTACCAACCATTTTAATCTATGATAACTCTCCAATCCCCACCTCCCCCTTTTCTCTAGATATATCTTTATGATATTAATCTCCCCCGCATTTATTATCTACTATAGATATCATTACCATTTTACCTCCTACCCTTCTCCATTCCATGACACCCATAACCCACCTCATAACCCCATCCCCCTCTTGGTCTATACTCCTCACCCCGACCCTAATTCAATTTACATTACAAAAATCTAACTTGAAAATTAAAATTTTAATCTAACAATTGGAATTTTATTAATAAGATAATTTAATTAAAATAAAAACATGTATATTTAAAACAAAACATAAAAAAATTCTACAATTTTCTTTATTAAAACAAAAAGATTGCAATTTTTTAGAATATCCTACCTTAGGGGTTGGAGAGCATGGACGTTGCTATGGAGGAGGTGATGGTTGTTGGTTGTAGTAGCCCAATCAAGGTCCTTAGCTTTATTGAGGTCCTGCATTGCCAATTGTTGTGTACAAATAAATTACACGCTGTGATTTGTGACATTATATAACTTTAATAAGAGATTGATTGATCTATGTAGCTTGATCAAGATATGTATCTTGACCCAGATACATGGATTGATCGAACTATTTAGCTTGATCATGCTATTGGATATAAATTACTGACGGGGGGGAGTAATTCCCATCTGTGTATTTTTGAATTTCGAATAACTGACAAAAGATTTATTGAGGGTATTATAAACCCTCATTCGAGCTCCATACCTAAATCAAGGATTTATCAAACCCTCAATCAAGTGTTTGTAAATATATTGATCAAGCACTTAGTTAAGTTGTCAATCAAGATTTTAAAAGCTCAATCAAGCGCTTGATTAAGCCATCAATCGAGCTTTTAAAAATCTTGATCAAGGGATTAATCAAGGCTTGATTGAGCTCATTTTTTTCTCTCCATGCTCCCTCTCCTTGCCAAAAACTGTTACCCATGTTCATGGGAACACCCATATATGAAAATTGATTTTGATTTTTTAAGAATGTAATAAATCTAACAAATGTGCTTATATGAATACTTTTTGTAGATTCATAATTATATCAAAGACAATTAGGGTTCGTTATTCAATATAGTGCAGTTGGGAAATATTTTCTCTTGGTTGGGCTAAGAAGGTCATCATCATGGATGATGCACAACATCCTTATGAGGCTGAGACAGATTCCATGGGGGAACATACAAATTGAGAACGCATAGACAAAATCCAATGGTACTAAGAAACAAAGTGACTCCCCCAGACATTGTAGAAACCATGAGGAGCATAAGGGTGGAACTATAGACTTGTAGAGTATACAATGAAAGGATGATTAGAACTGAAGAAGAATATAATTGGTTAAATGAAACAATCCTTTGAATTATGACAGATATTCAAAGGAATATTAACTCTGGGAATCAATTAGAAAAGCAAGAAAGGAGTGGGATTATATCAAGGAGGCACTCCCACAAAAGGTCCCATAGTTCAAGAAGTATTTCTAAAGGTGGGTCATATACCCCATAAATATCTTCTAGTGAGTCATTTGACTCTAAGGATTCCACTAAAGGTTCAATCTCTTCATATCATAGGAAGAAGAAGAGAGGTATTTCAACAACAACTTACATGGATAATTTAGGAAGGCCAAGCCTCCTACATTTGATGGTGAGGTAAAATATGGTTAAGAAGATGGATCTTGTTTCCTTGGGATGAGGAAGCATTTACAAGTTCAATACTACTTGGGAAATATTAAAGCAAGAGTAGCTATAATCAATCTAAATGGAAGAGCATTTATATGGTGGGATTACCTTAGGAAAGTGAGAAGATCAATGAAAGGAATATTGTGTGGAAGCAATTCAATAAATACTTCAAGTATAAGTAACTCTATAATAGGTATTATGATGGAAAAATTAAAGAATTCCATGAGCTAAAATTGGGCTGAATTAATATGGATGAATATGCAAATAAATTTTTGAAGTTGTTGAGATATGCTAAATGTATCAGAGATGATAAAGTAAAAATTCAGCGTTATCTAGGTGGGTTTCCTCAATCCTACAAAGTTAGAATTGAATTTGATGAGCCTAAAAATCTAGATGAGACCATACAAAAAGCCAAGTATTGTTATGATCAAGAAAAAAAAAAGACATATTTCCATAAGAAATGGAAGGAAAAGAAAACTGAGAAATTTTACCAAAGGAATAAGGGGTTCAAGCCTCCTCATTTCATAAATTATCCAAGGAAGCTACCACAAGTTGTGACAAAGACATATATAATGATGGGAGATAATCCAAGAGATCCAAGAGATGCACTCCAATGTTTGGGATGTGGAGAGGACTATTTTATTAGAAACTGTCCACATCATAATGGGATTCCAAAGCAAGTTTATAACATTCAAGAAGCTAAAACCGTGGTTTAAGTGGCGAAAATAGTCCCCAAAATTTATGTTTCAGTAGAGGACCACCAAGCAGATCATCAACCAACAGTGGTTGAGTTTGATGGTAAGATTTATAAGTAATCTATTTATATTTTAACTGACCTTGGATCTACTCACAGTTATATTATTCCTAGACTTGTTGATTTTTATGCTTTTAAGAAAACCATGCAAAGTAAATCTGTTGATGTATTTGTAACTTCAAAATGTATTCATCCATATTTATTATGTATTGTAACCCGATGTTTATTCTGAGATGTGTCTGTAATGTAATTGAGTCATGTCATACCCCGATGTTTATTCCGGGAAGTTTCTATAATATAAATAAGTCATGTCAAGTCATTGTGGGTAACCCTCCTATTGGTCAAGGGTTAAAGTCCCCACAATTATGGGGCCCTAGGGTTATTAAACCATCCTAGTGAAGTCGACCTTAGGTGAGTCATTGTAAGTTGGGGTAATAGTCCCCACCATTGTGTTAAGGATAAACCTCCTTGTTGGTCGGAGGAGGCAAAGTCCCCACAAGTTGTGGGGCACTAGGGTTATTAGACACTCCTATAGATGTCGGCTCTAGTAAGTAATTGTTAAGTGAGGCTGACATGTTGGAGTGGGTTTCAAGTGAATGAAAGAATATCAATAGAGAGTGAGCCTCTCTATTTATCACACACACACTCACTCATTGGGGCGCAAGAGTGAGAGGAGAAGTTGCTGGGACAAGAGAGAGACTACTGATGTTAGGAGATCATCTTTATGTTTTCGGGTTTTACTTTTGGTGATGATTCTATCTCTGAGGAAGTTGCGGGGTTTTCTCCTTTATGGTTTCCCCGAGGGAAATTCTTTGTGTCTCTTGTCTCTTGTGTTTTATTGTTGTGCATGTTATTCTCTCGGTTAAAGATCCTAAGATCATAATGCTAGCTTGAATGAAAAAAATCTAACATGGTATCAGAGCTAACCTGAGAAGAAGACATTGTGCAGCTGCAGAAGCTAGGGATTCTTAATTTTTTGGTCTCTCTCCACAATCCATCAGAAAAAGTATGCTAGGATGACTCTCCATTGAAGGGCACATTTTTCTGTCGAAGTAGAATTCAATTATGAGCATTTCAGTTTTCGATGCGGGAAATTAGGGCTTTTTACAGAAGAGGAATTTTTGAGTGAGCCCAGCATAGGGTTTCTCTCCTCATCAAAATCAAAGTTTAGAGACCTGGATCAAGTTTTTTGGTTGGGTGAAACTCCAGGAAAGTCAAACCCTAGTTTGACCCTGAGCTAGAAAAACGCTAAATACTAAAAATGCTAAGTTTTGGCACATTTTCTATATCCAGAGATTGGCGATGGATCAGGAGCTGAAAATTGTAGAGGAAGAAGATAAAATATTTATTTACACTGTATCCAAAATTAGGCCTCAGATTCGATATATTCTGGGCGATATGATCCCTCCAAGTTAGGGTTCCATCCTCTTCCAAAATTCATCCCTAAACAGGACACCTGGGGATAATTTCTATATCTTGGGCTACATAGGTCCAAATGAAATTCCTGAAGATGTTCTAGAAAGGGCACAGACCAAAATTTCTATGGTCTAAATTTTTAGACTCAGAAGATGAACCAGTGACACATGAAAGTCCATACAACTTCGTTGTTCTAAACAGTCCTGTAACAGGTCACTTTGGAAATGAATCATAAGTCCCAATTGGTGAAACCGATTCTAATGAAACCTGTGGTTTTGGAACATGGACATGTTAGGATAACTTAGTGCAAAGTTTTAGACACAGAGGAGTAGTAATTTCAGAGATACCGCAGAAACAGTAACATGGATTTCTGCAGAAGAAATTGAAAAACTAGGGCTTCCTGTTCTGGGAGCTTCCCTCCACTATTTTAAGAAAAGTAGTACATTGGATAGCTCAAATTGAAGAGATCTATCTTTCTATCCAATCAGATCTGAAAGATTCCAAGTTTTGAAAATTAGGGTTTCTCTGACAAACCCTAGATCAGCTAGCTCCGGAACCAGGACGAACACCTCAAATCGGTAAGATCTAATCTATTTCTATTTTCATTTGAGGTTCTCATTTCAAAGTGATCTATCACATCAGCTTGATGAAAATCTTGGTGAAGTTGACAACTTCCAAGCATGGAAGTAGTTGATCTCTTTGAAGAAAATGAATTGGACACCTACATGAGTAGAGAGGTTCCAGTTCCAGAGGGAGATGAGGCTAAAAGCTTTACACAAGAAGAACTTGGTCAAGGCCAAGAATATCATTGCTGATTCAATCATGGATAACCTTATACCATAAGTGTCTTCCCTAAAGACACTGAAGATGTTTGATTCCTTGACCAAGCTATTTGAAAGGAATAACATAAATCAAAATATGACCTTAAGAAACTAGTTGAAGAATGTGAAGATCCAGAATGCAGAGACCATACAGTCATACTTTACAAGGGTCTCTCAAATCAAAGAACAACTTGAAGCGGTAAAATAACAAGTGAAGAATGCAGAAGTGGTGATAACCATCTTGACACTACAACAAAAACTGGTTTTAGCGTCGAATTTAGCGCCAGATTTTAGTGTAATTTTTTCCTAATTGTGGTGAACAATTCGGCGCTAAACCAGGCGCTATTGTACATTTTCGTAAAACACCGTCTATTGCATCTTTTTTTCCGTCCTTTTTAACATCCATTTTTGTGTCCATTTTTGCGCCCAATTTTTTGCATCTAATGTTATGCCTTTATTTGTGCCCAATTTTTCAACTTCTATTGCATCTTTTTTTGCGTCCTTTGTTACATCCTTGTTTGCACCCAGTTTCACGCTCATTTTTGCATCCAATGTTGCGTCTTATTTTCCTCCTAGTTTTTCATCAAGTCTTGCACCGAATTTTGCACCATGTTTTACATAAAATTATGTGTCCAATTCTACATCTAGGTTTGCATCCAATTTTAAGCCCAATATTGCGTCTAGTTTTGCATCCAAATTTACTTATAATGTTGCATCCCCATTTGCATCTAGTTTTGTATCTTGTTTTACGTATTTTTTTGTATCCATGTTTGTGCCAAATGTTTCATCTCATTTTATGTCATATTTTGCATCTAGGTTTGCACCTAGTATTGCATCCTGATTGATGTCTTTTTTTGCATCTATGTTTGAGCCCAATTTTGCACCCAGTGTTGTGCCTAGTTTTGCGCCTATGTTTATATCTAATATTGCATATAGTTGTGTGTCCAATGTTGCATCCCATCTTGCATTCAATATTACGTCTAGTTTTACATCCAATGTTTTGTCCCGTCTTGCATCTAAAATTGTGTCTCGTTTTAAGTTTTTGTTTGCGCCATATGTTGCTTCCAGTTTTGCACCCGATGTTACACCTAGTTTTATGTCCATCGATACACCATATTTTGTGGTCAATTTAATGTCCAATTTTACATCTAGTTAGGAATCCACTTTTTCATCTATTGTTGCATCTACTTTTGGACCTATTATTACATCTAGTTTTGAGTCATTAATTGTGTCTAGTGTTGAGTCTCTTTTTGCATCCAATTTTGCGTTTAGTATGACATCAATTTTTGTGTCCACATTTGCGTCTAACATAAGGTCGGATTTTGCGTCCACTTTTGTGTTTGGTGTGACGTCCAATTTTACATCATGTTTTTCATTTAGTATTGCGTCTAATATTGCATCCATATTGCACTACTACATTTTTTACCTTTAGAAATACATTGCAATATCATTAGGGCATGGAGGAATTGAACCACCAATCTCCTGCTTGTAAAGCAGGTGCTCTTCCATTGAGCTAGCACCCTTTAAGAATCAGGAAGAGGAGCAATATTAACACATAGATTTCATCATTTGTAATTCTAATAAAAAACAATAAGATCCAAAGACAAACAGGATAAAATAGTAGGTCGCATCATTGGCACCACAGGAGCAGAAGTTCTTTAGTCAATGCTACCATGGGTGACAAGTGTTCTCACACAAGAAGAACAAAATACAATGATGGATACTTGGCGGCAGGCTACTAAAAATACAATGTTTGATGAATGGCAGCCAGAAGTTCAAGCCTGGGTGGAACGACATTTTCCGAATGAATCAGAAGGAGCTTGAGTCAGCAATATGCAAAGTGTCAAGTGATGCTTCCCTTGATCCATGGAAAAAAGCATATCTTATTCAGAACCTCATGACAAGGTCAGTTCTTACTTATTGCT
>LPNX011144698.1:0-12819 GCA_001517045.1 Pseudotsuga menziesii | reverse complement strand
TTCATTTTCTTCCCTTTTGGGGATTTTTGCTATTTTTAGAGGAATTTTGGCTATTTTTGGAGGAAAAATGGGTTTTTTGGCCTTTTGGAGGCATTTTAGGCGTTTTGGAGGCTTTTTAGATGGTTTTGTGGCCTTTTAGGCATTTTAGGCCTTTTGGAGGCTTTTGTGGGATTTTCAGGGAAATATGGTAGGCAAATGGACAAATGAGCCATGTAGTAAGGTAGATGAGGTAGTTAACCATTTTTGGGTGTTAACAATATACTTGATGAAAATGTACGAAAATGATATAGGAGTAATACAATAGTGAAATGGTAGAGAATATGAGCAAAACGGGGTATTACTAACATCACAAACTACTCAAAACTAGAACCCAACAATGAAAAATATAAGCATAAAGTGTGGGATCTATTTGAAAAATTATTTGGGGATGTTAATATTTTTGCAATACCCACAGAGATAAATCACATAGAAAATAATTTGAAAAAGATAACAGTTGAGTTTTTTCCTCCATATTTGAACCACCTGTCTTACTCCATTATGGTGATGTATAGAGCTTCCATCCTTGATAATATCAAACAATGGAAGGTATTTGAATATGATGATCAAACAAATAATTTCTTGAACCTTGTGGAGGAATATGAAAAGATGCACATAGATTTGAAAGAGGAAAAAGAAGAACAAAGGGAGGAATAATATGATGGGAAATCAAATTCAAAATGAGTACTTCCAAAAATGATAGGAATATAGAGGGTCGTACATCTTAAGAAAAATTACATCCTGAAAGGATTGGTCCCATTAGAAAGATTGTTTGTCTTAGATGAGGTCCCAACTAAGCCAATCATTAAGCCTAATTCATATGAATATGAAGAATATTATAACCTAGTAGATTCCTCAGATTCCAAAGTCATCAAATTGTCCAAGACTGGGTTTTCTAAAGAAAAGGATAAATATACATAACTATTTTAGAAATTTGAAGATGTGTTTGCTTGGAAGTATGAGGACCTGAATACATATGATCTTGATATTTTTCAATGTTATATTCCCCTAAAAGAATATATCAATCCCTTCAAACATAATCATAGACAAGTACACCTTGTACTACACCCCCTAATTGAATAAGAAGCTACAAAGTTGTTTTAGGCTATGATTATTATAACTAGAAGGTATTTTGAGTGGGTAGCAAATGTGGTCCCATTAAGGAAGAAAATTTGGGAAATTAGGTTGTATGTGGATTTAAGGAAGTATAACTAATCCACCTTGAAAGACAATTATCCCTTACTTAAGATGGACCAAATGCTACAAAAAGTGGTCATTAGAGGAAATTTGGGGTCTAAAATGGGCCTTATAAGAAAACATGCCAACAATAAGTTCTTGTGAGTTGGAATTTAGGAACCAATAGAATTCCAATAAAATTAGTCAACCGTAATGGTTGAATTGACATATTTGTCATAAAAAAACTACTTTTTTGTTCATATTTTCGACATATCTCCTTGTGTTTTCACTAAAATTTTGATTGGGACAGATCGGTAGATGTGGAATTTGATTCCTCATCAAACGAGTACCCACACTGCATACTTTTGATGGACCCCGCTACCCCAAAAACAAGAAATACCTGAAAAAATGTGATGATGATGTCATCATCACATTTTTTCAAGTATTTCTTGTTTTGGGGTAGCTAGGTCCATCAAAAGTATGCAGTGTGGGTACTCGTTGGATGTAGGATTCGATTCCACATCCAACGAGCTCTCTCAATCGAAATTTGAGTAAAAACATAGGGAGATATGTCAAAAATACGAACATAAAAAGTAGTTTTTTTCTTTTTTCCTCCAAAATTAATAAATATTATTTTATTATTTTAACTATTATTTTATTATTTTCCTTAGGAGGCCCATTTTAGACCTCAAAATTCCTCTAATGTGGATCAAATAAAATGTCCATGTTTGATGTTTTTCCAAGGTATAATTTGTAATAATAGAAACATATGACATTTTAAAGAATACATTCACCACTTTGTGGGGCACTTTTTCTTATCAAGGAATTCCTTTTGAATTGAAAAATGCACGGGCTACTTTTCGGTGGACCATGGAATTTCTATTTTCTAATTTCAAGGACCATTTTAGTGTGATTTAACTAGATGACTTCATAGTCTATTCCAAAGGGGAAGAATATCATGTGTAGCATTTAAGGAAAGCCTTTGAATAGTGCAATAAATTTGGAATATCCCTTAATCCCAATATGTCCTTCTTTGGGATGGCATAGGGAAAGCTCATGGGTCATATTGTATCAGAATAGGGGGTGAAGATATTGATAGAATAGAGGCTTTAAATACAATCCCTCTTCCCACACATAATAAATCCTTGCAATCTTTCTTTGGAAAGGCTAATGATTTGAGGAGATTCATCCTCAACTTTTCTGTGACCAAATACATGAATCATATGTTGAAAAATGATGCAAATATTAGGTGGGATGATGGGGTTAAAGAAACATTATTTGTTGTTATGGCATACTTTTCCACATCATTGCAAAAATGCTCACCTCGGTCATTCCTATGATGTTCATTCCCTTTGTAGTCTTATCCTTTAGTGGTTCAAGAAAACTATCCCTTCTTAGTCAAAACCCTAAAAAAACCCTATTTTATGCACATATGCACCCTGGTAGTGCATAACAGGTGTATACATGACATGCTAGTGCCTCATTCATACATGACCTATTTTGAGTTAAAAAATAAACAATTCTTGAAAAAAGTGAAATCAATTTCCTAGGTTCTAACCTCCTTTCTCACATAGATAACTACCATAAGTTCCCTAACTTCCTCCCCCAAAGTATAAAATAGGATAAGGAAAAGATTAGAAGGAGGAAAATAATCATAGCATCCTTATGCTGAAATTTGGCCCATTGAATCCACTACGCTAATATTATGTTTGCAAATCATTCACCCATATATGAAAATCTCCATTTCCAACAACCTTCACTTTTATCTAGTCAAGCAATTATAGCATTGTTTCTTTGGTTTTGTGTCTTTTGGAGCACGGAGGAGTTGTGCATGTGTGTGGCCCGGGTAGAGGAGCTCAAATTCCATTTCAAAATAGTGCCGTAACTAAGAGCAAGATATAATTCTTATATATTGTTGTTATTGTTATACAAAGAATTATCTTTCCCATCCTATAATGTTTAAAATGATTTCTTTTCAATATCTTGATAATTTAATGTATTTTAATTGCATTTAATTATTCTATATTTGTATATTTATGTTTGTGTTCTTGTTTTATTTTTTATTGCAGGTTTTTCAAGAAAATATATGGATTAAAGTGTGGAAAAAAGGATTTTCTACACCCATTGGATTATAGGTAGGGTCTTGATCTCTTATTTTCAATACTTAGATAGTTGTAAATCTATTTAATCACATTCTTGAAATTTCTGTATGAATTTGCTTTATGGGGCACCACTTTGTGACGGCCTCAATCCATATCCATTAGGGGATTTCCCCCAAAATAAAACTGGCGACTCTGTTGGGGAGAGTCTTCTTTCTGGGTTATTTTAGGGTATTTATGTGGTTTTTTTATTGTGCTTTGTTTGATTATTTTTGTTTCTATTTTTGTTGTAAATTGTCTTATAAAGGCTTAGTTAGAATAGTTTCATCTTCATCTATGAACCCTTAGAGTAAGGACTGGGATTTTTTTTGAACCTAGAACTTTTATTTTTGTCTTTTCTCACAATCTTACACATCCTGTAGTGCTCATAGAAGCATATTTATACATCTTGTT
Source organism: Pseudotsuga menziesii (assembly GCA_001517045.1). Classification (NCBI taxonomy): domain Eukaryota; kingdom Viridiplantae; phylum Streptophyta; class Pinopsida; order Pinales; family Pinaceae; genus Pseudotsuga; species Pseudotsuga menziesii. The sequence continues at coordinate 9,055 of LPNX011144698.1, read as the reverse complement.
GTGCTGACAAGTATGTATGTTCCTGTAGGAAGAAATTTCTTTTTTTATTTTTTAGTGTTTTTAACTTCATACATGTGTTGTAGTGGACCAGAGCACGTACATACACGAGCTATTGTGGACCAGAGTGCATATGACCCTGTCTGCTATGTTTTTTCAAATTTTCTTTATTTAAATTGGAAGTTTGAGCATAATCCTTAAATAGTTGGTTTTGGATCCGTGATTAGTATTTTTAGGTTCAGAAAGCAATACTTTTATAAATAAAAAGAAAAGTTTTGATTGATGCTTTGATTAGGTTTTTTTTTATCAAGTTTTTATTATCTTGTTTGTTTAGGTTGCTTGATTATTGTGTTTTTCAATCTAAATTTTATAAAACCTTAGTTTTATTTTCTCTCTTGTTTTTTTTTATTATCATCAAAGTCAAAACACAAAAAGAGTTTGTATTTCTTTGGTTATTTATTGCAAGATAAGTTTTAAAAGAAGATTGGTTTTGTGGATTGTTTCCATACTTGCTTTGCTTTGTGTACCAAAAGAGTTTATGAGTCAAGTTTTCTTCAATATACCGTACTTCTTCCTTCTTGCAAACATTATACAAAAAAATGTAAAATTTTTGTTTTAGGCCCATTTGAAGATAGTTATTTCACAATTTTAATAAAATAAGAATAAAGGTTGTGTTATTCTTTGCTTAAAGTTCATAAAATGAATACCATAAAAAATAAAACATTTGAAAAAGGTTTTTTGCATTCAAAAGTGTTACTATTCACTAAAAATTCAGTTAAGAATTTTTTTTCTTTTTTAGGATGCATATTATTGTAGTGTTTATTTCTTGCAAGTGTTAGAACATACCATTCAATTACACTATACAGTTGTGAGTTTCAAGCATTGTACACATTTGGAAACTCAATATTGTCTTATAACTAGGATGGGTGAATGACGCATGCCTAAAACCCTATGACTCAAGTTTCTAAATTCATAATCTAGGATACTCTCATTGCAGGGAGAAAGGTAGGTTAGGTTTATAGGTGTGTGTTTGATTTAGTCCGGTCCATTTTAAGATAGTTTATTTTTCTCTTCAACTCGTTGCATTTGGGTCAGTTATATTTTGAGTTAATTGCATTTTATCTTCAGTACAATCTAGACTGGAATATCAATAATGTAATTAGTGCCTTGTCAATTCTTCTTTATTGAATATTTTTTCTTATGTTATGCAACATGCATGTGGTCAAGTGGTATGTAGAATTATCACTAACATTGCATTCCACCAATTCATAGCGTCTAGAGTCCCATTATCCATGACCATCTAAGATTTCATCTTATGTTTATATGGAAAATAATTTATTGTCATCCTTACCAGTGATTAGAATGGGTTTAGGAAATTTATAGTCAATAATTAATGACTCATCCATTAAACCAAAAATATATGTTATCTTCACACTTTCCTTCATTTAATGAGCCTATAAACTCATGTGATTACCATGCCTCATTTAGTAAAACCCCAAAATCCTATATAAGTTCTCACTTTTGTTTGTGTATCCATCAAACATAACATTCGATACCCTCTCAGTTTCCTCGACTTACAATTGAAGATTTGTTCAACATCACCATTATTCAATTTGTATATAAGTTCTAGTTAGTCATCCATGGGTTGAAGGAGGCCATTTTAGTAGACACCCATGATATAAGAGTGGAAATTATACGCAACCTACATGAAAAAGTTGACCAGACTAGGTTGGTTGATTCTGACTTCTCAGATGGGGATATTTTCCTAATATGAACCTCGAGGTCAACTACCTAGAATAGATGCCATTAAAAATAGGCAAAGTGATTACAGTATGGAAACCCCCTTTTGAACCTTTGCGAAATTACACATTGGTTGTTCTTCGTGACTTGGCAATGTTAGACACACAGGAAATCCCCAAATGCACAAAATTCCTCATCAAAAAAGTGCATGGTCATTCTTTGTGGCTTGACAGATCCTATCCTATGTATCTCGATGATATTCATATGCTCAAAGGGTTGTCCATGGAAGGGAATAATGTATATTCAACATTTTAGGGGGATGGAAAACAATGAAAGAAAAAGGATCAACTGAGCCTATATGACCAGTATGGCACTAGATAGAGTCATCTTGGTGTTGATATCTCTCTTATTAACAACCCATGGATGAAATTCACATGTCAACTGATTTCCCGATGCATTATGCGTAACTACACTCATGGAAAATGCACCTTGGATGATCTATCAGTTACTAAATTTTGTGTTTAGGGGCTCCATTTCAACTGGTGAAGTTCCCCTTAGATGAGATTTTATAGCCTTGCATCGATGCTCACACCACCTCTTTTTACTTCATATTTGAATACTTTTTAGTCTCCTTCACTATATGGAAGTGGAAAACCCTTAAAAGGTGAGAGATGTTAGAATTTTAATGGTTATACAAGATCTTTAAACATTTAGCATTGTTTCATCATAACCATAAAAATATGATCACTGAACGAAATACAAGCACACCAAGACAAAAGAAAACAAACATTTATCTTGGGAAACCACAAGGGATAAAACCTAGAAACTTCTTTGGTATAGATTTTGTCACCAAGAACAATGACAACCAAGATAGTAAGAACCCCAAAGATAATAGCAACTATCTCTCTTCTCCAACAAGCCTCTTCTTCCCTCTCATACACATTTTCTTGAATGTGATATGTGTCCAAATAAGAGAAGCACCTCCCCTATTTATACTCATAAAGTGAGTGACCAAATAACCTAACTAGGTCGGTATGTTTATCTAAACATGGCCAACTTACCTAGGGATACATAAAATAATATTTACATAGTATTTTTGTAGGTACTATTGACCTGACTTACAACGAAAGGGTTACATTGATTCTTTCAGGTACATTTACATGAATAACATACCCTTAAGGAGGTACAACAATAATACAATAAAAAGTACATTAAGAATATCTTCTAAAGTTACATTCTTCAACACCCCCTCCTAACAAGGAAGGTATTCTCCCATCGTGGTCATCATTCCTGGTCATCATTACTGGTCCTTGTCACTTGATAATAGATATCATCACCGAATATCAACTCTAGACACCATCATTAGATCTCATCACTATTGCTACAACTTGGTTCTTGGGCCATTGTATTAAGACATCTCTCAAATTATACATCATCAAAAGTTCTAAATATCCATCCCTATTTCATGTTGTATGTAGGATTAGATCCCATATAGGACTTAACCATCCTAGTCCCATACCAAGTTCCTCAAACCCAGGATGAAAGTTGAATGAATTCAACATCTTGGTAACTAACAAAGTGCCTCCATTATCAAATAATGGGAATCATCCCCAATATGATCTCGTTCGGATCTTCTTACTCGAAAATACAACCAAAATTACTATGCTCTTTAGTCCTAGACTAAAACCACTTCCTGGTAACTAACTAGGTGCCTCAATTCTCCCAAAGAATGGACATCAGCCCTAGGCTGATCTCGTTGGGATATTCCTACTCAAATATACAACTAATCTTGTTGGGATATTTAGTCCTAGACTAAAACCAATTCCTAATAACTGACCAGGAGCCTCCATTCTCTCAGAGAATGACCATTAGCCCTAGGTTGATCTTGTTGGTATATCCCTAGTCAAAGATACAACAAACCTTGTTGGTCTCTTTAGTCCTAGACTGAAACTGCTTTCTGGTAACTGACAAGGTGCCTCCATTCTCATAGAGAATGGACATTAGCCCTAGGTTGATCTTGTTCAGATCTTCCTACTTGAAGATACAACTACCCTTATTAGGATCTTCGTTATGGATATGCCACAAACCATGTTGGGATCTACCATTTGTGATACGACATGTCATACAGGGATCCACCCTTGGTGATGCCACCAACCATGTTGGGATATACCCTCGAAGATACGACCGATATCTATGTAAAATGACCAGCCCTTTTTCATACTAGGTGTATACTCATGTGGTGACCAAACTATTTTCATACTAGGTGCATACTCATGTACTGACCATTCCTTTTTCATAATGGGTGCACCTTTATACATATTCCACAGTGCCAACCCTTTTCATATTGGATGTGAAGATATATCATCCTCCACATATCCAACCCCTTTTCATGTTGGATGTGAGGACAAATGGGACTCATCACACCCTCTTGTGATGGACACTGATATGCACAACTCAAAACTTGCCCCTAAAGTGTTCAAACTAAATCTCGTTAGAGTCTTGTTTAAGATATCAACTATCTCTTGGTCCATTGCAATATAATGAATCTTCAATGCTCCTCTATGCACCATATCCTAGATGTAGTGATATTGTATCTTGATGTGCTTCGAATTTTCCTGGAATATTGGGTTCTTGGATAAATTCACACAACTCTGGTTCTTTCTAAACCAATAAACCATGTCAGACCCCAAGATGAGGCAAGACCCTGAAGTGTTCTTCCTACTATAGCATTACCAACCTAATCGTAATCAACATATCCCTGAGGAAGATCCTCTAACCTCTCACATATATGAGGCCATACTCGATCGTACCCTTTAGGTACCTTAACATGTGCTTTTCCCCAACCATGTGAACATGTATCAACTCCACCATGTACTGGCACCAAGTATTCATAACAAATCATATATCTAACCTCATATTTGTGAGGTACATCAATAAATCAATCATATTCCTGTAGACAGTGGTATCAACTGTCCCTAAAGTAGGATCACACAACAACTTCAAGTTCGATTCCATCTATGTAGCTATAGCCTTGCAATCCAATGTCTTGAATTTATTCAAGACATTGAGTGCATATTTTCCTTGGCCAAGAAAAATATCCTTTGGATTCTGCCACACCTCTAATCCCAAGATTCTAGAACTCTGATATCTATTGGAGCCACTCCCTCTGAAGTGGAGCACCATCCTCCCTATGCATCATGTACTCTCTACATCAAGACATATTACATTGGAGTGACTGGTAGTCGACTCTGTTTTTTATCTTATATGAATCTGTTTATGTCATCTCCCAAGGTCATTGGATACAAATATCCTCCATCTCAAACTTTTTTGTATGTTCCTGTTGCACCCATATATGACCTTCTCATCCCTTGTAGGTTTTCATATTCAACCTTGTAGCAAAGGTTGAGATCACCATCACTCTAGGTGATCCCCAAGATCCTCATGTAACTGCATCTGCTATCCCATGGGTGCCTTTTGAGCATGTACAAAGACTTATGTGCACATTTGGTTCTCTATAGAGAGTCCTAAGCCCTGGAGGATGCTGGATATGCACTTCTACTTCACTGAAAAAGTGTCTTTTTCCAATGGAGTAAACATATTTCCATAATCAATCCCTCTTTCTGAGAGAAACCTTGAACCTTGCTTTGTATTTCTTAATTTTTCCATATGTTACATGCTCAATCTTGTAGATCTACTTGAAAGATACTAGAGACTTCCCTTCATGTCTCAGAACCACATTCCAAACATCAGTCTTCATGATTAACTGGTACTCTTCGATCATAGCATCCTTCCACTCTTTCTTCTTAGTTTCTTCTTATTAGATGGAAGGTAATGCATCAATGATGTCACATAACAATGACACATAATTTGATTGGGTATCAATCTTATTTCTTTCTCTAGAAGTCTTGTATGGAGCATCATAAATCTCTGCATCTTGGATGATCTCTCATTCCCAAGCTTGTGTTCTCTTGTAGGTGTTTTCCTCTTGAAGTGGATATACAGATATTTATGGCTCGGTTATATCATGGTCATCATGTTATTCTAAAGTCCCCTCTATGCCTTTGAATCTTGGAGATTTAGGTTCTTCTTCATGTGCTTCATTCAATAAATATGCTTAGAGTGTTACAACTAAAGCATCGTCACTTGTTCTTCAAAACAAGTCTCATCGTTCTTCTCTTGTAGGTGATTGCACATGATCTTCCCATAAGTCAAATTCAGTTGCATGATTAGAAACATTTCATATTTCTCAAAACATATTAATAATGACAAATTTGTATTCATAAGGACAGATGTCACACATTCATGCAACTATCTTAGCCAAGGCTTCAATAGAACATTAATCCATATACCATAAACATATAGTAACTTTATAGATGCCTTCCATCTCTACAAGAACATTATTAAGAATGTGTACTACTCCCAATCTGTCAGCAAAGAGGTTTCATTATAGATAAGTAACAATGGAATGTTGTACAACAACATAGGCCACTTACCCATAAAATATGTATTATTAGTATACTATTCATGAATGGAAAGACTCAAACATTGTTAGCATGGTTCTAGAGCGCACAAACTTCGATAATGCATGCGACAGAAAGGTGATAAAAAGGAACAAAGGACTGGTTGCGAAGGGTAAAGAAGTCGACGAATAAGGAATTTTTGGGCAAAATAGTTAGCAATCGGTCAATTGGACCATTTTGTAACGGCCAAGTGAGCATATAAATAGGAATATCATTGTAATCCTTGGGTAAATTTAGTGGCGTAAAATATTAGGGGAATATTTTAGCATATTTGCATTGTATTCTTTCACATCTGTGGATTATGTTATGAGGATGTTTTGGCACAGTATTTGATCTTGTTTTCTAGTAGCCTCTTTTCAACATTATCTGTTTCCTGTGATGTATAAGATAATTTAATGAAATATGAGAAGGATTGTGCTATGTCTTTGTGATTATATTTTATTTCAATATGGTTGTAATTACTGATTCATTGTATGTCGATACGTATATCTTGTTAAATATGTTTTAATACGAATAAGGATTATGATGATTCCTAAAGATAAATAGACCTACTCAATAGTGTGGCAGTATGGTATCTTGAAATGAATTTGGATCTATGGTTCATGTTGTGAGTGAGTAGGAAATGATGCATGTCTTCTTCCCACTGAAAAAATGTGATTCATGCATCCCTCCTTAGAAATCTCGGGTGAGACTGCACCCACTTTGCGGGTGTTTCTTGAAAGGGTAAAACTTTTTTGAGTCGATGCTTAAGGAATTTGTTTTGAGGTATTTCGATAGCAGTGCAGAGTGAAATCATGTCGACATAACTGTGTCAACAAATGGTTCCATTGTTAGTACCCTAGTGCAAAAAATGAGAGGACATGTTGTGGCATCCGACAAAACCATAAATCCAAGATTGGTTGGTAAGAAGACCTGATAGTTTTCCTAAAAAGAAAACCAAAACTCGAGATGGTCGACAAAGGATTGGTTGGAGAAGTACATCTATTTTGATATCCATGAAGTATTTTTCTATGAATTCCCAATATTACTATATGAATGGTTGGTGCAACTCACTTTTTAGAAGAAGAATTTCCAGGGAAGTGAGCCTAAACACTGGACTCTGGAACTAATTTTTTAGCTTCCTAGGGTTAACAACAAAGCTTCAAGGGATGTTGATGTGTGGATAGATAACATTTTGGAAGGATGCATTACTGAGTTCATTATTGATACAATTAAATCCTACAGTGACGCAGAAATGGAATTTTTTAAGGGACCCAGAGGGAGATGTCTATTACCATTACATTACAATTGTGGATCAAGATGCTCATCTATGAAAAAATGGATACCAAAGATGAATTTAAATGAGTAAATATCTAGTGTGTGCAGGTTGTGTGTACTGTAAATAAGTGAGTTTGGTGGAATGTTGAAGGGTAGATGGATTTGAGTCACGATGAGACTTTAACGGAAGTTGTGGAAGGGTGTGGTCACCTGCGAAGTGGGGTGAGGTTTTGACCATAGAATAGGAGGAGGACTAAGGAAGAGAGTCCTATTCTTATCAAAACATAGAAATGTAGGACTGCAAGGGAATAAGTGACCCTATAGCGACAAAGGGAATGACTAGGATACCCCTAAACCTGAGGAAGGACCAACTGAGAGATACAACATACCTACAAATCTGTGCATCATGCCAAACATGGGAGGAATAAACACAACTTCTTCATAGGTTTATCTTATGTGTCAGCATAGTGTAATAGTAGCATATCTATAAACACCAGAACAAAACCCAATATGGTGGGTGATGATGTAAAGAAACCTTTGTTTCAGGGTAACAGGACTAAGGACCTAGAGCAATACTAGTTCTTGTGCGAAGAAGTATGGATAGTGAAACAAGTATAAGATGATGATATCACAAAAGGACAACTAGCGATGAAATTTAGGGGTTGGGTGTTGGATTGGTATATGAAATTTTTGCAAGTACCGATAGGGAATCCAAAGAATACCCTAGCAAAAATAAGGATCAGACTAATCGATGAATTTAAGAAACCAAAGTCGGAATCATAGTATATTATAGAGTTAAAGGAAATAAAGAAATTCCCCAATGAATTGGTGTGGGATTTTGATCAAAGATTCAAAATTTGATGGGAAAGGTGTCAGGACCTGGAATTGTCCATTTTTCCACCACTTATTGACATACTTTTCATCCATTTTTCATCCATTTCTTACCATTATTCCTCATTTATCATTCCATTTTCCATTCATTTGTTGCAGCTGCGCATTGTACAGCCGCTACTTCCATTTGATATTTTAAGTGGTTAATAGTGACTATTTTCCTTTATCTTTGATGAATTGAAAGACTATTATGCATAATTTTACTAATGATGGTTTATGGAGTGATTTTCCACGTACAGGATGCTCACAGCCAGCTGTTACAGCCTTAACCAAAAAACGCATGCCACATAAGAACACCTTGATTCGCGTCTTAATTTGCGGGCAGATGGAAACGAATCTCAAAAATCCGAGACATGGGTTTTGTGCGTAACATCCTCATTTACCTGACTCAAGAGGAAATCTCCAAAAAAAGCTACGGTTTTCGATATGCAGGTGGTTCTTCGAAGGGGTATTTTCCATATTTGGTGTTGCGGCCGGTTCCAAAGTTGCCAGTAGTTACGGCCATGTTTCAGCTGTTACAGATCATAAGCTGAGGGTTCAGTTATTGATTTCCAGGAGATAATTTTATGTATAAATATGTAATCAATCTCATTAAGAAGGGAGGATTATTAATTATTGATTATTATTGATTATTGAGGGGATGATAGATT
>LPNX011144697.1:545390-568947 GCA_001517045.1 Pseudotsuga menziesii | reverse complement strand
AGGACCAGCGGCCCAGGTCCACCGTGACCTGTCACCCATCCAAATCTTCCAAACTCCCACAGCCCATTGAAAACCCAGGAAGGGCAAAATTTTGGGGTTTCCCGTCCATTGTCAATGTACACAGTTCTGCTTCATTTCATTTTTGACGGGCACTCCATGAAACGGAATTTTTTTTGTAGGGAAAATTCGGTCATGGCCTTCTATGACAGGTAAACAGGCCTTTGACGGGCACTGAAGCCTTCAAATTTGAAGCCTGCCCGCGAGCCTGGTTTCATATATCTAAAACATTGACTTAAGCCCCCTGGGTCAACTAAAAAGACATATTTGTATCTTGTTCAAAGTTTACCCGCATGTTGATTTCTGTTCGAACTTCCTCAGCCTCCATTATATCATCGCAAAGAAACTGCAAAATTGTTAGCTTTGTGGAAGGCAATATGGTATAGTACTCGCCATTCAAAAGCTTCAAATGAGAAATATTCTGTCCCAGGTGACTACTGAAACCCTGAGTTGAAAGATATTCTACCAAGTAAACTGGCTAGGTAAATTCAATATCTTCAACCTTGCATTCCTCTTTCGGAACCAAAAGGGTTTCAATATCTCTTTCCTCCTTCCATTCCTCCTTCCATTGCAATTATCTCCACAAAACTCATCAAACAAACCACTTTGTATAGGCCATTAATCCAGTAGTCTCAATAAAGCTCAAAGACAACCATGTGATGTCTCGAGGATGTATCTAAAAAAGCAATGCAATTTTAATAATTTAAGTAAAGAAAATAAATTTTAATAAATGCTGTTTAGTTCTGAAATCCTTTTTCCATCAAGAAATCATATGCACATATCAGTGTACCACGAACCATTATTGAGCAAAGCATACAACAATTTAACTCACGGACAGTGGATATAGATTTCAATATGAAACCTTTGTTGTACTAAATGAGAACCAGATCCCAGATGCCATAAGAGGGCATGCCAAAAGGTAGAAGTACTATAAATGAATTCTACACAGTGATTTCCGTTGATTACAAGACAATCTAATTTGTGTAGGTTGGCTCCTTGACACAAAGCCGCTCTAAATGGCTTAGTCCTAGCATGGCGGTGCTGAAATCAAGACCATTTTGAAAATAGAATGCAAAGGAAAATCTTGGTGATTTATAACACTCCACATTTCTGAGGACATTTGATCATTTTTAGCAGCACACCTTTACCTACAGGTCATTAAAGTTACTCTCAGGGCATACATTCTTCTTCCTCTTTCCAGAATCTGCAGGCTCTCTGGGTACAATTTTAAACTTGCCAGTATCTTGTTGCTGAAAAGAGAATCAACAAAAGAGAATCAGCAGCTGTGGCTAAATGACCTAAGCCAGCCTTGATCAATACCAAATTGAATAGTGAAATATGTTATAACACCACAAATCAACAAAGCTTCTGACCTATTTGAAAGAAAACATTTCTAAGAAACTCAGCTATTACTATGTACACAGGTATAAGTAACTAGTATATACATGGCACATAATAGGGTAGGAGCATCGATGAACATATGTGAAAATAGTACAAACATCAAAGCTTTGAAAGAGCAATAGGCCAAATAAGTTTTAAGAACAGACAAGACTTGTTATTGCTTGAAAAAAATATCAGAAGGCATTTAATCACTAGTGAGGTTGACAGTTAACTAGACCACCAAGGTTCCATTGTCACTGTAACCACATGATGACATGAGTAATGTTAACAGAATAAATACTCCTCGGACCTGGCACCTATGCAAAAGGAAGACTTCTTTTTGCAGCACAGCACGCTGTGGTATGTTTTCTGGCAGTGAAAAATGAAGAATCGAAACCAAAGATATGGGTAAAATACTAACCTTCTCCCACTTGGGGGTGTGAACATTACAGAAGCCAACGACAATACCTCCTGCCTTGCTCTCTCTGTACTCAATGCACAAATTTCTGTCCAACCCACAAGACACGTGGAAGGTAGAAGGGGATCTGGACTCCGAACATTCGATGCAGGCACCTTTCGACATATTGCAGAAAGAGCAAATCATATACCACCTTCTTGGAGGCACCCTTGAACAGTCAATCCTGTCTCTTCCCTCTGGGCATTGGAAGAACACTTCAGGTACGAGAAGGGCACATGAAATATGGGCCCATGAGTTCTGAGTAGTGCTTTTCATGGCCCCTTTCGAGGAGGGGCAGAGGCAGCAAGCCTGCCGTGGGGTTTTGTCTTCAGCGTCCATGCACCTTGCACAGAACCAATCCCCATTTGGGATTCCCTTGATCAATGGATCACCATAACAGCTAGCATGTACCATGAGATCACACCCATCACAGAACACTATTGGGTCTGATGAATTCCCATCACAGCCACTGCATACACTGCAAATAACCCCATCATCGTCCTCTTCTTTCTCCTCTTCTTGTTGACTCTGCTGCTCCTCTCTCTGTTCTGGCTTATGGACTTTGTCAACATTGTAGGGCTTATCCTCTACCTTTCCTAATGACTTCTTCTCTTGAACATTTTGAAAGCTTTTACACGGAGCTTTCTGTGATTGTTTTCTAGTTGATTTACACCATTTATAGGCTATGGATCCCAGCTTCTCACTTTTAGGAACTTTGAACGGATTTCCTTCTTCCAAATTTCTCTCCTGCTCGAACATGAAATCTCTCGCTGCCCAAATGCGTTTCTTGGCGGGCAGGCAGATAATAGTATTGTTTCTCTCCTCTGAAGTAATTTGAAGCGTTTTAATGGCGGTAGACCATGAAACCTGCTTAGGTCCTCCTCAACTTCTTCCTTAGTTCGGTGGGCCATTATGGGCATATGCGGTGTTCTGAGAGTATTGTATACACTTGAAAACTGGTGCGATCTTCCAATTCTTTAGATCAACCGCTAGAACCCAGATTCTCTGTATTCTCGAATTGATTGCTGATTTCTCGTAGTGATGTTCTGATGATTCTTTAATTGAAATTGTTTCAAATGGTGGGGAGATACTATTTAGTTTCCCTCCACTTATAAGCATTAATCCACCCGCACCCCACGAAAACGAAAACAAAAAGAACCTCTTATTTGTAGAAAGTCAACAAAAGACGGTGTCGTCACTATAGAGACGGTCAAGCGTGGATATAGCGACGGCAAAGAGTTTAGGCGTGGATACAGCGACGTCTAAGAGTCCTGGCATGGATACAGTGACGGCTAGGTGTGGATACAGCGACGCCTCGTTCCTATTACATTGGATTTTACACCAAAAAATAAGAAACGTGGAAAACCTCCGTGGAAAAATCCGCGCTTTTGTACTAGTTCCTCCTCCATTTCTCTCCACAACTTTGGCCCATAGAATCCATTGGAATGTAAAGGAGGAGAGTTCAAATGTGTCACTTCCCTTCCCAGTTTCCTTTATGCTTCCAACTAATGCAATGGCAAGCAGCAGAAGACCCGATACCTTCAATGTGAGGGGACTCTTCAGGATATCCTCCTTCATTTTTTCTTCCTCCCTCTGGATCTAGCTTCTAAGAATTTGCCTTTGCTCATTGGCTTCCTATGTCCAAAAATGGGTGAAACAATTGAGTTGAGAGGGAAAAACAATTGAGAATTTTTTTTATTGCCGGAGTGACAAACTATAAATGACCAAATAAATGACCAATTGTTATGTGGTCATTTTTAGTCTAGATATCCTGTGACCAAATTTGGTCATTTATCTTGGTCGTTTTTAGTTGGTTTTTATCCCATGACCAAAAGTGGTCATTTATCTTGGTCTTTTTTAGTTATCTCACTTAAATTTATCAATTTTGGTCATTTATCCCTTCAAAAAAACTATGGTGACCAAAAATTTTGGTCTCCTGGTCACTAATCTCTCATTTTCCACTAGTGTCTGTCTGGCCCAAGTTGGGAGATGTGTTTGCAGTTCAGGTTTTGAGCTTGAACTTGATTCTTGATGATCACTGATATCAGATATGAGAGGTTCCAAATCAGGGACATTACCCCCAATTTCATCATCCAGATATTCAGTAGAATAGGAAGGAAATTCAACAGTTTTCTCCTTCACTAGTTCTACCTCTTGAAGAGGCTCATCGAATCGGAAAGCTACTTTCAATGATGTTTTTTTTTTCTGATATCCAGCATATTGAAACCTTTATATTCATTAGGATATCTAATAAAAAAACATTCAACACTTTTTGGTTGCAAAGATTTCCTCTTATCATGCGGAATTCGGGCCCATGTAGTGGACCGAAACACTTTGAGATTCGACACATCTGGCATGTGTCCAAAGTAGGATTTGAAAGGGGTCTTAAATTTCACATATGAGTGAGGCACTCTACTATGAATTTATAGAGCATAATTCATGGCCTCAACCCATAAATTTGCAGCCACCTTCTTGGCTTCCAGCATGTGAGTGGTCATCGCCTTGAGAGACCGATTCTTTCTCTCCGCTACACCGTTCTGCTGGGGAGTGGAGGGAACTGAATGTTGGATCTGAATACCAATTTCATAACATATATGAAGTAACTCATTACTGATATATTCCCCACCATTATCATATCTCAAAGTTTTTATCTTTTTCCTAGATGCATTCTCAATCAGTGCTTTTACTTCAATGAATTTTTCTAAGACTTCTGACTTTTTCTTGATGAAGAAGGCCCATGTATATCTAGAAAAATCATCTATAAAAGTGAGAAAATTGTGAGATCCATTCAAGAATGTGATGGGAATTGGTCCAATTATATCATACTGAATCAGACCCAAAATTTCTGATGCTCAACTTGCCTTCCCCTGATCAATCATATGCCGAGGATGCTTGCCCAAAATACAGCCTTTGCAAATTCCGGTGGTAGCTTTGATGAGTGGGAGGCCTTCAACCTTGGAATTTTTATGTAATTGCTGTAAGTACTTGAAGTTTAGGTGGCCAAACCTCAATTTCTAGAGCCTACTAACCTCATTTCCATGAGTCAACAGAGCTGTGGGATTTGCATCCTCCACAAATAGGGAAAACTCATAGGCTTTTGCATGATGATTTGTAGATCCTTTTGCTGCAAGTTTCCTGGATGCAAGTTCAGTAATTTGTACATCATCTAGGGTGAAGGATACTCTCTTGGGAACTCCATTATAGGTCATTTGATAGACACTCAAGAGGTTTGATGCAAGAGATGGTACATACAGAACATTGAAAAAATAATAGTTCTCAATATTTACTGTAACTTGTCCTTTTGAGATGATGGTAGAGTCATATCCCATGTGGATGGGAATTCTCTTGTTGGTGTCAAGAGAAGAGAAAGAGTCTTTTCTAGCCATCATGTGGTTCGAAGCTCTATAATATATGAGTAGAGCCATGGACTTTGAAGTGCTTTCCATGAGTGCATGACCTCTTTCATGATAGTATTCCCGATCTTGATTTTCTTTCCTCTGAAATATTTCTAGAAGATTTATGTTATTTCTCTCAAGGAGAGAAGCAGCTTCATCAAGCTTCTTTTTCATGCAGGAATGTTCAAGGTGGAAGCCCTTCCCATAGTATGAACACTTTACTTTTTCTTTCCCGTGGTGGCCTTTGTTTTTGTACTTCTTTGAGCTAAAAGGTTCTTATTGCTATTGGTTTTGAACTTTTGGCTTAGGAGATTCAAATTTGGTTTTTTGTTCCTTTGTTTCTTTCCTTTCCCCTTCGTATCGTTGGGTCCTGAAGCAAAGAGGCCTTGATCATGGGAGGATCTAATGATCCCCATCTGGACAAGCTTATCATGCTCGCTTGTTAGGGACTCAATGAAGGCATTGACTGAAGCCATCTTCCATATAGGGGTTGTGAGATTCCCCGCATGGAATGTAGAAACAAACATCGAATAGTGAGCTCCAATTTTTGAGAGAATGGCAAGGATGAGCTAATCATCCTCCTTCTTCACCTCACACTACTTCAATAGAAGGACTATATACTTGAATTTTGTGAAAAAATCATTCAGGGTCTCAAAATTTCCAGGTTAAAGAGACATCAACTCATTTTCAATTAGATAAACCCTCAAGTCATCCTATTTTCCATACAGGGAGGTAATTTGGTCCCAAATCTCTTTCGGAGTCTTCAATCGTGATAGGTGGAATAGAATATCCTTGGAGATAGAGAGACACAATAAACCGAATGCTTCGTCTTTCTGATTCAAAAATATATCCTTGTCTATAACATGAGTAGACTCTTATTCTGTTTCCATAGTGACCCAGTAGAGTCCTTTGGCATGTAGTTGGATCTCCATGTCTCCTTTCCATTGATGGAAATTGAACGGAGTCAAAAGATCTACTGAAGAAGCCATATCAAAATGTTGTAGCGAATGCATTGAGCCTATAAAACCTACAAATCAAAACAACAAAGTCATCATAAGGTCAAACAACCTGCACATTTTAGGTTTTCATCACACCCAGCATAATTGATCAAGAAATCTTGATCAACAATTCCTTAACTTGGGGTATTAAGTGGTAAACCTTCTGCTTCTCGTGTAGTGCTGGAATTTGACCTTTTGCTCAATTTTTCATGCAAGATCCATCAAAAACCATGTTTTTGAAGAGAATGAGCTTCATTCCGCCATGAGATATGATACCATATTAATCTTTCATAGTAATCTAGGGACTAAAACACGGTCTCATAAGCGATTTTAGACAATTAAGCATGAAAATGGCATAATGGTGTTGCAATAGAATATTGCAGCTTTGTATAATAAATAAATAAATGATAATACAATACAATGGTCATGCAAGGTGAATGAATTCCAAGACAATTCAAATACTCAAAGAGGTCATTTGAATTGCATGGAGGGGTGTAGCTTAACTGAATGTAAGCGACAATCGGCACACATAGTTAACCATTGAGCTAATAATTAACTTATTCTCACACTAAGTCCTAATTGAATCGGAGTGAAATAGATGACTAAGTCTAACTAAAAGTGACTCATCACATGTAATTTCATGTCCAACTAAAGGAGGAAACACATCCATAACTCCAAGTAGCTTCGATGGAGTTAACTAAAGTGACACATGTCATCAGAAGTGGTTGTAGGCACGGGTGTTAGCTCAAGCTCATAAATAATGACAAAAAATAATCAAGTAATGAATGGAGGCAGCTTCACAACTCAGCTTAACTAATTGTAATAATCAGTTATAAATTAGGTGCATTTGTGACACTCAGATCACCCCAGAAATGCTCTCTGTTTGAAGGAGGAAGCCTAGTTAGCCTCCCTGAATGAAGGAAAAGGCTTAGTTGGCCTCCTTGACTGAAGCAAGACATGGGTGAGCTCATGATGATGTCATAGTGTTCTCATATGATTCCAAGTAAGTCAATTAAACTTAGGATAGTGGTTAAATAGGCCAAAATTGACCAAATAAGTGTGCATGTTGGGTAAATGACTCCAACAGTGGATACATTCACCAAATGATAAAATAGTTAGACATCGTGCATGTCCGTAGACAATACAAATGAACTATACAATTACAAATATTCAAGTAGATGTAGCTATGTGTGACTTATCGTTATTGTAGATGCATCATTGACTGCAGCATCAGCAACCCCACTAAGGTATGGCACAGATGACTCTACATCCTGATGTTGTAAACATGCGAAAATACCATTAAGAAAAAACTAGTTGTGAGTGAATTCAAAGCTAACCAACAACTCCCGTTGGAAGCATGTATTTTACCATGGAATGCGTAGGCTGATATTCATGGAAACACACTCTTTTTAACGAAGAGGATCATCTGTTGTAGACAACACGCTTATGTACGTTTGGAGTATGAGGAGATCCAAACCAGGTAGGTGGTGGAGGGATTTACTGTGATGGCTGCAGTCATAAAATGTTACCATAGTTAGACATGGACTTCAATGGGTGGAATAATATCTACTGAAAAAAGAACATGTTGTAATATACTTACCCCTTCCTGGGACATATCCCCCCCATGGAAGCGACCGCTGCCAACAATTTCTTTCCCATCTGCAGATACAGATAACATGTGCAAGTTTAAAAATTATAAATATTAGCAACCTATAAAGGAGTGTACAGTAATAAATTTAAATAATTTGAGAAAGATTCAGTCATTAACGATGTACTTACATTCCTGAGGTAGACATAAAATCCACATAGGGTAATTCACTGAGATCAATGTCTCCAACATCCGGTTCAAAATGGGGTTCCTGCAACTTCAAAAATTGTAAATATTAGACCATTTAACGAATTAATCAAGACTAACACATGTATTAAAAAAATGATATGTATTAACAAAATGAAACATGTTGAAATATTACCTTGGTGTAGGTTGCTTAGCCCTCAGATAAAACCACACCAGGTGCACTACCACCCCCATTAGAGGCATGAAGCTCCTCCACGAGTAAAAACTGCATATATTATGAATATTTTAATATGTGTACAATATGGAAAAATTAAAAGTTAAACAACAATAGAGTTTTAACAATTTCCTTACATGACCACCATTCATCGTAGAGGTACCATGTGTTGGTTCAGGACCATAACAGGATTGACCACACGTTGTTCACACATGTGTCTCACTCTGGGGAACATGGGATGTCGGTATGTCCCCACCAATAGATGGTCATTTACCACTTGAAGCTGGTGGTTGTACCCCACAAGAGGAAGAGGGGACTTCCTCGTCAATATTTGTGGTGTGTCGGGAAACCATCTTAGCTGGAGTAAGAAATGCCTCATGTGTCTGGTAACCATATCATGTGAAGGAGGGATGTATGGCCTCAGTAGAAATGCAGGGGGTTGAGGTATATGTCGATTGGAATCTCTTAACATGTTTTCCCATCACACACTTTGCATACAGTTTCTAGAGGAAGTACAATGGTACTTCCCTGTTGTTGTGCGAGGGAATATCGAAAACCATGAACAATCTATCCATCCAACGGTCTCTAATGGGTAGGAATATGAACCACTCAATCAAAATATGTGACCTTCTACTCTCCAGAATGTCATCCGTCCAGGGCACTGTAAATAATGTATATTTATTCTCTTTTGTTACTTTTAGCTTCTTGATCACGTTATAGCTCAAACGATTGGCATATTCTCGTCTTTTGGTTTCTTTGTATGATGTAATGCTATACAAAGAATAATTCGATCTGGAAATCATATCAACTATTGTCAACAATGTTGATGATAAGGAGAGCCAGAGCTCATCACCACCCCTCCAGGAAAAACCAATCTCTTTAAGACCACTAATAACTCCCAATATATCCACATTGTGGTCTATAGTAGCCACTACAATCATAAATACAAATCAAATATCATTAGAAAAATAAACACATGGTATAATGACATCTCTAAGCAATGAAAAGTGTAAAACTAATGTATGACAAATAACAACATAAACTAAATTTATTATTTAAATTTTAAAATTGATCTTGAATTTTACAGTAAAGAATAAACATTTAACATTTTTTCATTTTCAATTTATGTCCTAATTTCAAGTATTAATTCCAATTTCCATATGCATGTGTACATAAAATGTCCTATGTGCATATGTTGATTGGGAAGCTTCTATAGCTTATTTTAAGGCTTGGATTATGAAGTTTCATCGAAATTGTGAGGTGTTGACTAATGCCCTTGTAGGACCAACTCCCAGATTGTGGGTAGAGGAAAGGGCTAGAGCCTAGAAGAGGAGACAAATTGTGCTATTGATGAATAAAATATGAGTATAGTCAATGATTTTTTTGAATATGTAATTATTTGTTGTAGCGTTATTTTTTTTGGACTCCAAATTCCATTTAGGAGACCTTTGTTTATATGTAATTTGGGTCATGTATGGATTCCACTTAATTTTATTTTATTTATATGCACTCTTTCTATACACCCATGAGAGACTTTGCATAATTATGTATAGTGGATTTTATGGTTGGAAGGTTTCCACTGGATTCTACCATGATGTATGATAGTATGTGATCGGCATGTAATCAAACACATCAACCTCCCTACGTATCTTGATGTTCATAGAGCCTATTGTTGAATTCAGTTGTCTTGACCTTAACCAAAAAGTACCATTTAGTTAAGAGGAAATATTTGTTAAGCATGGGAAGCTTCTATACCTTATTTTAACACTTGGATTAGGAAGTTTCATCAAAACTATAAGGTGTTTATTGATGTTCTTGGATGACCAACTTCGATATTTCGGATAGAGGCAATGGATTTACCATGTTTGTTTATGTATTTTAGGGAACATATGAATTCTAGTTGATTTTTGTTGTAGTTGTATGCAACCTTGCAATATAATTGACAAACTTTCCATATTTGTTAATTTTGGTTTGGATTCACAAGGATGCTTGTGAATATACACATGCAAATAGTGAAGTTGATTTATTTTTTATGAGTTAATTGGGATTTTGGTTTACATTGGGCATGTAAATTACTTATGCAAACTTGCAATATACTTGAAAAAATTTGCATATTTGTGAATTTTGGTATAGATTCACAAGGATGCTTGTGAATATGCATATGCAAATAGTGAAATTGATTTGTTTTTTATGAGTAAATTGGGGTTTTGGTTTCCATTGGGAATGTGAATTTTGGTATAGATTCACAAGGAGGCTTGTGAATATACATATGGAAATAGTCAAAATGATTTGGTTTTTATAATTAAATTGGGGTTTTGGTTTGCATTGGGCATGTAAATTCCTTTATGGGCATATAATATTAAAAAAATTGTTTAAATTCAAATTAGGGCATAGAAATCATTGAATATAGGTAAATTAGCATGAGAGGATTTGAATAAAATACCTCACAAGAGATTGATCCCAAGGTGGAGTTCTTTTCCCTTTTCTCACCCAAAACTCATTCTCCCTAGCTCGCTTTGCTCCGTCCAAGCTGGATTGAGTGAGTGGTCATGGAGAGAATGACGAGCTCAGGTTGTTTTAACCATAAAACAAGTTTTACTAGACGGGGGCGCGAGAGTGCTTGGGATTATTTATATTTTATGGATCAAGAGTGATTGACTTTACTCTACGATTTCCTCTAAAAGGTCCCTCAACTTTGTGCACTCACCCTAATGTTTCATTTTTATCTCATAATATTTTCTTCGGATAGGGGGAGAATATGCCTATAAGTATATGGCGATGAAATGGATGGGTGGACAAGTCCAAATTCAGAATATGGGATGCAAGTTATAGCACATTAAGTAAAAACAATAGTTGTATTTTTCGAGGATATTATATGTGTACATGTTTACAAAGAGTATAATCAAATTGCATAAAATATTTGAAAGGAATGTCCAACACTTTTGGAAAGCCACTTTGTTCTCATGAAAGCCACATTGCCATATTATAACATGATTTTTTCTATGTCTTTTAACACATTTTCTTTTAGTTTAGTGGGTAATAGTTATAATTGTGTTTATGTTTATATATATATGATATGCATACGATACCATGACTCTTTTTAATATTCTATTTAGCACAATTTTTTGTTCATACTTTATTTTATAAGACTCTTTGTGAACGAGTGCTTCAAACAACTAAGTATTATAATTTCCATTCTATGTATTATAATATTTTCCTTTTCCTTCTTCGTATATTGTCATTATTTCTAGGTCATAAAACCTCAAACCATAAGTTTTTTTGAAGAAGCATGTTGTAGGCAATGGCATCATTAAAAAAATCCTCATTTAAATCAAGTAAATAACAAGAAATGAAATTAAGACTATTCTTTTCTCAATTTTTTTTTTATTATAATTTTAAAATGTTAAATGAATTTTTATCTTTTAAAATGAAAAAATTTAAAGCTAATCTATAATTAAAACATATAAAACTAATCTATAATTAAAACATATAGCTTAAATGTTTCTTTTTCATATGTACAATTTAGGGGTAATTTGCAATAGAAAACCTACATTTTGCATGATCTCTTTTTTAAATTATTGCAAATATAACCAACATAGATCCATCTTAAAAGTGGATCTACCAATCTTAGAGAAGGATCAAATTTTTGGACCTACAAAACCCCTTTTTAGAGTGTAAAAGTTGAGGAAGCATTTTAATTTATCTAATTTATGTAGTTTTATTTATATGCCCACGTAAATGTTTTAAACTAATTTGAGATGACATGCTAATTTTTTATAATAAAAAAATTTAAAAATACATGTAAGCTCTAGGATGAGCACATAAGGAATTACACATCTCCCCCTAATGGGTTGTAGAATGAGCCTCTTCATGCACTTAAACAATCTAACACATAAAAACTTAATAATTTTATAACAATTTATGGGCAATTTGCAATAAAAACACCTGCATTTTGGGTAATCTATTTTTCATAATCTAACACAAAAAAAACATAATAATTTCTTAGTCATCAAAATTTGATGATATTAATTTTATGCCACTTAGGAGTCCCCATTTTAAAAAAATAATAATAATAATTTCTTCTTCATCCTAATTTCACAATCTTATGTGAGTTAGCATTAATTAAAAAAAACCAACATAAACATATTTATGACTACTTATTTAATTACATGGTTGCAATCTTATGTGAGATACCATTAACTAAAAAAAATCAAAATAAAATAAACATATTTTATGGCTACTTGTTTAATTACATGGTTGCTCTACAAAATTTAATTTTTTATTTTAAACTAAATGCAATAAAAACTTAATATTTATGCCCAAAAATGATACTTTAAACTTAGCATTGAGAAAAAGCAAGGCAACTTAAGCCTAACATATTTAATTGTCGCTTGTTGAATTACATCATACTGCACTGGTAGCTCAAAATTCTAATTTAATTACATGGTTGCTGTGCAAAATTTAAGTTTTAATTTTAAACTAAATGCAATAAAAACTTAATATTTATGCCCAAAAAAATACTTTAAACTTAGCATTGAGAAAAAGCGAGGCAATTTAAGCCAAACATATTTCATTGTTACTTGTTGAATTATATCGTACTACATTGCTACTCAAAATAAGCCAAGCATATATTATATGACCATGTTTTGTGGACATAGGTCATTAGCGGTTAGAAGTTAGTTAGAAGTGGACCTTTGAATATTTAATGTATTGATTGACCATGTTTTGTGGACATAGGTCATTAGTGGTTAGAAGTTAGTTAGAAGTGGACCTTTGATGTAAATGTGCAAGGTTATATATAGATCTAGCTTTGTAATTGTAAGAGGGAGGATAAGGATCAGAATCAGGATGATGATCAGAGCGAGAGAAGTCCAATCTATTATGATCTCTCTATGGTATTGATGAGTATTCTATTTTGAATAATCTGCGATTTGTCTATGTCAGATAATGAATTTTGGGATGTAATCAGTCTCCTGTTGTGGAGAAGAATTATCTGTTTTGTATCTGTTCCGCAGAATTAATATGACATGATTGTTGTTGCCTAAATGTTGTCTTCTATTTTCCTATTTTCTCTATTGCGATGTCAATGAGAAGTGTATTAAATATGTCTACAATTTACTAATGTTGCTGCAATAAAATGATGATGGAATCTATATCAATTCGTATGAATGATGATGAAGCTTATTAAAGTTGTTTTATGAATGATAATGATGGGATAAATGAATGATGTGATTTGTTAGATCCGAGTTGTTTTATGAATGATCTTGTTGTGATAAATGAATGATCTGTTAGATCTGTTGTTGTGAAGATGAATTGCAGTAACTGTCTTAGTTATGTAATCTAACAGTTATGTTTTCAAACCCCTAGATGTCATATATTCCTTTCTTACTGTAGGAAACTCAATTTCGACGGCTCTCCCTTGAACATCTTGGGTGAGACTTCGTCCGCTATATGGATGTTGTTGGGCAGGGTAAAACTTGTCTAGGACGGATCTCAATGAGATTATGCTCATTGGGCATCAACAGAGTGAGAAATATTGTGGACGAGGATTTTTTAGTGGGAATTTTCCAACATGGAGTTCCTTTTCACAACTGGTGCAAAGGCCTCATGATAGTCCACACCTTGGACCTAGAAGAACCCTTTTCCTACCAACCTTGCCTTATATTTGCAGGTGCTACCCTACCCTTATCCTACCAACCTTTCCTTATATTTTTAGGTGCTACCATCAGCAGCAACCTTTGTCCGAAATACCCACTTGCATTGAACTAATTTCCTCCCTAGAGGAATAGAAACTAGCTCCCAAGTAACATTCTTTTGAAGAGTATTCATCTCTTCGTCCATGGTAGCTTTCCATCTTGGATATTCTCAAGCATGGTAGTAAGACTTAGGATATGAACATATCATTAAATAACAAGTTTCAGATAGCAAAGAGTCATGACAAGATATTGCAATACCTTCTCTTTGTGAATCTGACCGAGTTCTTCTTGGATCATCAGGATTTCCAATGTTGTCACCGGCAAAAGAAAGTGTTTGTCTGGCCTAAGTTGGGAGATGTGTTTGCACTTCAAATTTTGAGCTTGAACTTGATTCTTGATGGTCACTGATATCAGATATGAGAGGTTCCAAATCAGCTTCCAAATCAGGGTCATTACCCCCAATTTCATCATCCAAATATTCAGTAGAATAGGAAGGAAATTCAGCAGTTTTCTCCTTCACTAGTTCTACCTCTTGAAGAGGATCATCGAATTGGAAATCTTCTTTTAATGATGAATTTGTTTTTTTTCTAATATCCAACTGCTTGAAACCTTTATATTCATCAGGATATCCAATAAACAAACATTCAACACTTTGCAGTTGTAAAGCTTTCCTCTTATCATGTGGAATTCGGGCACATGCAGTGGACCCAAACACTTTGAGATTCGACACATCCGACATGTGTCCGAAGTAGGATTTGAAAGGGGTCTTCCATTTCAAAAATGAATGAGGAAAACTGTTATGAATATTTACAGCAGCATTCATGGCCTCAGCCCTTAAATTTGCAGCCACCTTCTTGGCTTCCGGCATGCAAGTGGTCATCTCCTTGAGAGACAGATTCTTTCTCTCTACTACATCATTCTGCTGGGGAGTGTAGGGAACTGAATGTTGGATCTGAATACCACTTTCAGAACAGATATGTAGGAACTCATTACTGATATATTCCCCGCCATTATGAAATCTCAAATTTTTTTATCTATTTCCCAGATGCATTCTCAATTAGTGCTTTTAATTCAATGAATTTTTCTAAGACTTCTGACTTTTTCTTGATCAAGAAGGCCCATGTATATCTAGAAAAACAATCTATAAAATTAAGAACATACTGAGATCCATTCAAGGATGTGATGGGCATTGGTCCGCTGATATCATACTGAATCAACCCCAAAATTTCCGATGCTCAACTTGCCTTCCCCCAATCAAACATATGCTCAGGATGCTTGCACAAAATACAACCTTTGCAAATTTTGGTGGTAGATTTGATGAGTGGGAGGCCTTCAACCATGGAATTTTTCTATAATTGATGCAAGTACTTGAATTTTAGGTGGCCAAACCTCTCATGCAAGAGCCTACTAACCTCATTTCCATGACTCAACAGAGCTGTGGACTTTGCATCCTCCACAAAATGGGAAAAATCATAGGCTTTTTCATGATTATTTGCAGATCCTTTTGCCGTAAGTTTCCTGGATGCAAGTTCAGTAATTTGTACATCATCTGGGCTGAAGGATACTCTCTTAGGATCTCCATTATAGGTCATTTGATAGACACTTAGGAGGTTTGATGCCACAGATGGTACATATAGAACATTGGAAAAATAACCGTTCTCAAGGTTTAATGTACCTTGTCCTTTTGAGATGATGCCAGAGTCATCTCCCATGTGGATGGGAATGCTCTTGCTAGTATCGAGAGAAGAGAAAGATTCTTTTTTGGCCATCATGTGGTTCTAAGCTCTAGAATCTATGAGTAGAGCCATGGACTTCGAAGTGCTTGCCATGAGGGCATGACCTCTTTCATGCTTGTATTCCCGATATTGATTTTCTTTCCTCTGAAATATTTTCGAAAGACTTATGTTATTTCTCTCAAGGAGAGAAGTAGCTTCATCAAGCATCTTTTTCATCCAGGAATTTTCAGGGTAGAATCCCTTTCCGCAGTATGAACACTTGACTTTTTATTTCCCATGGTGGCCTTTGTTTTTGTTCTTCTTTGAACCAGAAGGATCTTCTTGCTACTGGTTTTGAACTTTTTGCTTAGGAGCTTCAAATTGGTTTTTGGGTTCCTCTATTTCTTCCATTTCCCCTTCGTATCGATGGGTCTCGAAGCAAAGAGGGCTTGATCACAGGAGGATCTGATGATCCCCATCTGGACAAGCTTATCATGCTTGCTTGTTAGGGACTCAATGAAGGCATTGAGTGAAGGCATATTCCATCTAGGGGTTGTGATATTCCCCGCACGAAATGTAGAAACAAACACCGAATAGTCAGCTCCAAGTTTTGAGACAATGGCGAGGATGAGCTAATCCTCCTCCTTCTTCACCTCACACTACTTCAATAGAAGGAATATGTGCTTGAATTTTGTGAAAAAGTCATTAAGGGTCTCAAAATTGCGAGGTTGAAGAGACATCAACTTGTTTTCAAGCTGATAAACCCTCAAGTCATCCTATTTTCCATACACGGAGGCAATTTGGTCCCAAATATCTTTCGGAGTCTTTAATCCCAATAGGTGGAATACAAGATCCTTGGAGATAGAGAGACACAATAAACCGAATGCTTCATCGTTCTTATTAAAAAATATAGCCTTGTATATAACATGAGTAGGCTCTTCTTCTGTGTCCATAGTGACCTAGTAGAGTCCTCTAGCATGTAGCTAGATCTCCATGTCTCCTTTCCATTGATGGAAATTGAACGGAGTCAACAGATCTACTGAAGAAGCGATATGAAATTGTTGTAGTGAATGTAGTGAGCCTGTAAAACGTGCAAATCAAAACAATAAAGTCACCGTAAGGTCAAACAACCCATACATTTTAGGTTTTCATCACATCCAGCATAATTGATCAACAATTCCTTAACTTGGGGTATTAAGTGGTAAACCTTCTGATTCTGGTGTAGTCCTGGAATTTGAGCTTTTGCTCAATTTTTCATACAAGACCCATAAAAAACCATGTTTTTGAAGAGAATGAGCTTTATCCTGTCATGAGCTATGATACCATATTAATCTTCCACAGTAATCTAAAGACTAAAACACAGTCTCATAATATATTTCAGACAATTTAGCATGAAAATGGAATAATGGTGCTGCAATAGAATGTTGCAGCTCTGTATCATCAATAACTAAATGATAATACAACACAATGGTCATGCAAGGTGCATGAATTCCAAGACAATTTGAATACTCAAAGAGGTCATTCAAATTGCATGGATGGGTGTAGCTTAACTGAATGTAAGCCTTAATTGGCACACATAGTTCACCACTTAGCTAATCAATAACTGACTCTCACACTAAGTCCTAATTGAATCAAAGTGCAATAGATGACTAAGTCTAACTGAAAGTGACTCATCACATGTAACTTCATGTCCAACTAAAGGAGGTAGTGCATCCATAACTCCAAGTAGCTTCGATGGAGTTAACTGAAGTGACACATGTCATCAAAAGTGGTTGTAGGCACCAGTGTTAGCTCGAGTTCATAAATAATGACAAAAAATAGTCAAGTAATGAATGGAGGCACCTTCACAACTCAGCTTAATTGATTGTAACAATTAGTTATCAATTAGGTGCATTTGTGACACTCAGATCACCTCAGAAATGCTCCTTGTTTGAAGGAGGAAGCTCAGTTAGCCTCCTCGAATGAAGGAGAAGGCTTAGTTGGCCTCCTTGACTAAAGGAGGATGTGGGTGAGCTCATGTTGATGTCATCGTGTGCTCGTATGATGTCAAGTAAGTCAATTAAACTTAGGATAGTGGGTAAATAGGCCAAATTGACCAAATAAGCGTGCATGTTGGGTAAATGACTCCAACAATGGATACATTCACCAAATGATAAAATAGTTAGACATCGTGCATGTCCATAGACAATACAAATGAACTATACAGTTACAAATATTTAAGTAGATGTACCTATGTGTGACTTCTCGTTATTGTAGATGCATCATTGACTGCAGCATCAACAACCCCACTAAGGTATGGCATAGATGACTCTACATCCTAATGTTGTAAACATGTGAAAATAACATTAAGAAAAAACTATTTGTGAGTGAATTCAAAGCTAACCAACAACTCACGTTGGAAGTGCATATTTTACCATCGAATGAGTAGGCTGATCATAATGGAAACCCTCTCTTTTTAAGGAAGAGGGTCATCTGTTGTAGACAAAATGCTTTTCTACGTTTGGACTACGATGAGATCCAAACCAAATAGGCGGTGGAGGGATTTACGATGATGGCTAAGTCATAAAGTGTTACCATAGTTAGACATGGAATTCAATGGGTGGAATAATATGTACTAAAAAAATAACATTTTGTAATATACTTAGCCCTTCCTAGGACATATCCTCCCATGGAAGCGACCACTGCCAACAATTTCTTTCTCCTCTGCAGATACAGATAACATTTGCAAATTAAAAAATTAAAAAATATTAGCAACCTATAAAGGAGTGTATAGTAATAAATTTAAATAATTTGAGAAAGATTCAGTCATTAACCATGTACTTACATTGTTGAAATAGACATAAAATCCACATAGGGGTAATTCACTAAGATCAATTTCTCTACCATCTAGTTCAAAATGGGGTTCTTGCAACTTCAAAAATTGTAAATATTAGACCATTTAACAAATTAATCAAGACTAACACATGTATTAAAAAAATGATATGTATTAACAAAATGAAACATGTTGAAATATTACCTTGGTGTAGCTTGTTTAGCTCTCAGTTACAACCACACCGGGTGCAATACCACCCCCATTAGAGGCATCAAGCTCCTGCAAGAGTAAAAAGTGCATATATTATGAATATTTTAATATGTGTACAATATGGAAAAATTAAAAATTAAACAACAATAGAGTTTTGAAAATGTCCTTACATGACCACCATTCATCGTAGAGGTACCATGTGTTGGTCCAGGACCATAACAGGATTGACCACACGTTGTACACACGTGTGGCTCGCTCTCAGGAACATGGGATGTGGGTATGCCCCCACCAATAGATGGTCCTCTATCACTCGAAGCTGATGGTTGTACCACACAAGAGGAAGAGGGCCCTTCCTTGTCAATATTTTTGGTGTGTCGGGAATCCATCTTAGCTAGAGTAAGAAATGCCTCACGTGTTTGGGTAACCATATCATGTGAAGGAGGGATATGTGGCCTTAGTAGCAGTGCAGGGGGTTGAGGTATATGTCGATTGGAATTTCTTAACATGTTTTCCCATCACACACTTTGCATACAGTTTCTATAGGAAGTACAATGGTACTTCCCTGTTATTGTGCGGGCTAATTTAAAAAACAATGAACCATCTGTCCATCCAATGGTCTCTAATGGGTAGAAAGATGCACCACACAATCAAAATATGTCCCGTGCTACTCTCCAGAATGTCATCCATCCAAGGAACTGTAAATAATGTATATTTATGCTCTTTGGTTACTTTTAGCTTCTTTATCTCATTATAGCTCAAACCATCGGCATATTCTCGTCTTTTGGTTTCTTTGTATGATGTAATGCTATACAAAGAATAATTCGATCTAGAGATTATAGCAACTATTGTCAGCAATGATGATGATAAGGAGAGCCAGAGCTCATCACCACCCCTCCAAGCAAAATCAATCTCTTTAAGACCACTAATAACTCCCAATATATCCACATTGTGGTCTATAGTAGCCACTACAATCATAAATACAAATCAAATATCATTAGAAAAATAAACACATGGTATAATGACATCTCTAAGCAATGAAAAGTGTAAAACTAATGTACGACCAATAACAACATAAACTAAATTTATTATTTAAATTTTAAAATTGATCTTGAATTTTACAGTAAAGAATAAACATTTAACATTTTTTCATTTCCAAATTATGTCCTAATTTTAAGTATTAATTCCAATTTCCATATGCATGTGTACATAAAATGTCGTATGTGCATATGTTGATTGGGAAGCTTCTCTAGCTTATTTTAAGGCTTGGATTATGAAGTTTCATCGAAATTGTGAGGTGTTGACTAATTCCCTTGCAGGACCAACTCCGAGATTGTGGGTAGAGGAAAGCGCTAGAGCCTAGAAGAGGCGGCAGAATGTGATATTGATGAATAAAATCCGAGTATAGTCAAGGATTTTTTTAAATATGTAATTATTTGTTGTAGTGTTTTTT
This sequence comes from Pseudotsuga menziesii, assembly GCA_001517045.1. Classification (NCBI taxonomy): domain Eukaryota; kingdom Viridiplantae; phylum Streptophyta; class Pinopsida; order Pinales; family Pinaceae; genus Pseudotsuga; species Pseudotsuga menziesii. The sequence continues at coordinate 548,768 of LPNX011144697.1, read as the reverse complement.
TTTTGGACTCCAAATTCCATTTAGGAGACCTTTTGTTTATATGTAATTTGGATCATGTATGGATTCCACTTAATTTTTTTTTAGTTGTATGCACTCTTCCTATATACCCATGAGAGACTTTGCATAATTATGTATAGTGGATTTTATGGTTGGAAGGTTTCCACTCGATTCTATCATGATGTATGATAGTATGTGATCGGCATGTAATCAAACACATGAACCTCTCTATGTATCTTGATGTTCATAGAGCCTATTGTTGAATTCAGTTGTCTTGACCTTAACCAAAAAGTACCCTTTAGTCAAGAGGAAATATTTGTTAAGCATGGGAAGCTTCTGTACCTTATTTTAACACTTGGATTAGGAAGTTTCCTCAAAACTATAAGGTGTTTATTGATGTTCTTCGATGACCAACTTCGATATTTCGGATAGAGGCAAGGGACTTACCATCTTTGTTTATGTCTTTTATGGAAGATATGAATTCTACTTGATTTTTGTTTTAGTTGTATGCAACCTTGCAATATAATTGACAAACTTTCCATATTTGTTAATTTTGGTTTGGATTCCAAGGATGCTTGTGAATATACACATGAAAATAGTGAAGTTGATTTGTGTTTTACTAGTTAATTGGGATTTTGGTTTACATTGGGCATGTAAATTACTTATGCAAACTTGGAATATATTTGACCAAATTTGCATATTTGTGAATTTTGGTATAGATTCACAAGGATGCTTGTGAATATGCATATGCAAATAGTGAAATTGATTTGTTTTTAATGAGTAAATTAGGGTTTTGATTTCCATTGGGAATGTAAATTTTGGTATGGATTCACAAGGAGGCTTGTGAATATACATATGGAAATAGTCAAAATGATTTAGTTTTTATAATTAAATTGGGGTTTTGGTTTCCATTGGGCATGTAAATTCCTTTATGGGCATATAATAGTAAAAAAAAATTGCTTTAAATTCAAATTAGGGCATAGAAATGATTGAATATAGGGAAATTAGCATGAGAGGATTTGGATAAAATACCTCACAAGGAAGAGATTGATCCCAAGGTGGAGTTATTTCCCTTTTCTCACCCAAAACTCATTCTCCCTAGCTGGATTTTCTCCATCCAAGCTGTTTTGAGCGAGTGGTCATGGAGAAAATGACGAGCTCGGGTTGTTTTAACCATAAAACAAGTTTTAATAAATGGGGGCGCGAGAGTGCTTGGGATTATTTATATTTTATGGATCAAGAGTGATTGAGTTTACTCTAGGATTGCCTCTAAAAGGTCCCTCAACTTTGTGCACTCACTCTAATGTCTGAGTTTTATCTCATAATATTTGCTTTGTTTAGGGGAAGAAGATGCCTATAAGTATATGGCGATGAAATGGATGGGTGGACAAGTCCAAATTTAAAATATGGGTTGCAAGTTATAGCACATTAAGTAAAAACAATATTTGTATTTTTAGAGGATATTATATGTGTACATGTTTACAAAGAGTATAATTAAATTGCATAAAATCTTTGAAGGGAATGTCGAGCACTTTTGAAAAGCCACTTTGTTCTCATGAAATCCATGGCGCCATATTATAACATGATTCTTTTTATGTCTTTTAACACATTTTCTTTTAGTTTAGTGGGTAATAGTTATAACTGTGTGTATCTTTATATTTATGATATGCATACAACACCATGACTCTTTTTGAGATTCTATTTAGCACAACTTTTTTTACATTTCTTACTTTATTTTATAAGACTCTTTGTGAACTAGTGCTTCAAACACCTAAGTATTATAATTTCCATTCTAAATATTATAATATTTCCCTTTTTCTTCTTTGTATATTGTCATTATTTCTAGGTCGTAAAACCTCAAACCATAAGATTTTTTTGAAGAAGCATAATGGAGGCATTGCATCATTAAAAAAATCCCCATTTAAATCGAGTAAATAACAAGAAATGAAATTAGGACAATTCTTTTTTCAAATTATTTTTTATTATAATTTTATAGTGTTAAATGAATTTTTATCTTTTAAAATGAAAAACTTAAAAGCTAATCTATAATTAAAACATATAAAACTAATCTATAATTAAAATATATAGCTTAAATGTTTCTTTTTCATATGCTTCTTGCATAACAATTTAGGGGTAATTTGCAATAGAAAACCTACATTTTGCATGATCTCTTTTTCAAATTCTTGTATATATAACTAACATAGATCCATCTTAAAAGTGGATCTACCAAGCTTAAAGAAGGGTCAAATATTTGGACCTCCAAAACCCCTTTTTAGAGTGTAAAAGTTGAGGAAGAATTTGAATTTATGTAATTTGTGTAGTTTTATTTATATGCCCATGTAAATGTTTTAAACTAATTTGAGCTGACACGTTAATTTTTTATAATAAAAAAAATTCAAAATACATATAAGCTATAGGATGAGCACACAAGAAATTATACATCTCCCCCGAATGGGTTGTATAATGAGCCTCTTAGTGAACTTAAATAATCTAACACATAAAAACATAATAATTTTATAACAATTTATGGGCAATTTGCAAGAAAAAACATATATTTTTCATAATCTAACACAAAAAAAACATAATAATTTCTTAGTCATCAAAATTTGATGATATTACTTTTATACCACTTAGAAGTCCCCATTTAAAAAACAAAAAATGATAATTTCTTTTTCATATTAATTTCACAATATTATGTGAGTTATCATTAATTAAAAAAACCAAGATAAACATATTTTATAGCTTCTTATTTAATTACATGGTTGCAATCTTTACCATTAATTAAAAAAAATCAGAATAAACATATTTTATGGCTACTTGTTTAATTACATGGTTGCTCTGCAAAATTTAAGTTTTAATTTTAAACTAAATGTAATAAAAACTTAACATTTATGCCCAAAAAAATACTTTAAACTTAGCATTGAGAAAAAGCTAAGCAATTTAAGCCAAACATATCTAATTGCCACTTGTTGAATTACATCATAGTGCACTGCAGCTCAAAATTCTAATTTAATTACATGGTTGCTGTGCAAAATTTAAGGTTTAATTTCAAACTAAATGCAATAAAAACTTAACATTTATGTCTAAAAATATACTTTAAACTTAGCATTGAGAAAAAGCGAAGCAATTTAAGCCAAACATATTTAATTGCAGCTTGTTGAATTACATCATACTGCATTGCAACTCAAAATTCTAATTTAATTACATGGTTGCTGTGCAAAATTTACGTTTTAATTTTAAACTAAATGCAATAAAAACTTAACATTTATGCCAAAAAAAATACTTTAAACTTCGCATTGAGAAAAAGCAAGGCAATTTAAGCCAAACATATTTAATTGCCGCTTATTGAATTACATCGTACTGCACTGCTGCTCAACATAT
>LPNX011144697.1:499402-533726 GCA_001517045.1 Pseudotsuga menziesii | reverse complement strand
CCATAATTATACTAGCAAGATGATAAGATAAGTTGAATAGAAAATAAAATAAGGGTAATTTCATTTCCATAATTCTTTGAAAGAAAATGGTTTTTAAATGTTTTTAGCCTTTTTTTTATTTGACTATGTAAAAGATGGTTAATTTTGTAATTTAAACATTGTGTGGAATATGACCATATTGATAATTTTGTAATAAGAATATGTGGTTTAACAATCTCTATATCATTGTTAATGAGAACATCAATTAGTTATAAGTTTTTCAAAGATGGAAATTCCCAAACCACAATAGTGACTATATATTAATAAGGAAATATTTATATAACTAAATTCTTAACTAATCAAGTTTAAATTATTTTGAAAAATATTTTAAATTAATATATTAAAGATAATTATTTTAATATAATATTTTTTTTAAACACTATATAAAAAAGTATGGGAAACATTAAAATAATTTATTTAATTAAAAATTAAATAATTTGTAAAATGATTTTAAGTAATTAAAAATAAAAACTTTTATTATAATGTACATTACTGGTTGTTGAAGTGTTTAAAGTGTACAAACAAATGGATATTTATGTTGGTTATTAAAATTGATAGATATTTAATGTAAAACAATAAACTATTGGTGAAAACATAAGAACTATTGTTAGATTTTTATCGTTTATTCAATATGATTAGGATCTTATCTTAGAGAATAACATGAATAGAAATACTCACAAGAGACAAAAGACACAAAGATTTTTTTTCGGGAAACCATAAAGGAGAAAACTCCTAAACTTCCTAAGAGATAGAATGAGCACCACTAGCAAAAGTAAAACCCAAAAGAATAAAGATGATCTTCGAGAGCTCTCTCTCTCTCACTTGTGTGAGCTAATCCTCTCTCTTTAATGCACAATTGATGAGTGAGTGTGTGTGTTAAAATATAGAGTCTGACTCTCTATTTATACCTATTTTCCACTTGAATGTTTCTCCTATAGGACCGACTTCTCTAGGAGACTCTAATAAATACAACTTAACTCTGGGGTCTAATTCCTCGACATATAATGGAGGGTTAAGCTCAATGACTTTACATGACTTAATTACAATAATGACTCTCTCAATCGAACGAATAAACATCTCTGTTGGGGTACAATAAAATACAATATGAAATATACAAGTTAATATATTCTGAAGTTACAATTACATTAACACTCCCTCTTAACTAGAAATGTATTCTCTTAACACAAACATCAATACATATAGTCACAAGTCTTCAACGTTGTATCATCATCATCATTGGTGTTGTTGTTCTCATCATCTCGATCAAATGGTTCTATCTCTCGAATTTACTCGACATACAAATTTCTACAGAGCCAACCCTTTTTCATGTTGGATGTAGGCCTAAACTCCATGTAGGTATTCAAATCATCAAGTAGGTATAGCTCAGGACTTATTGCCTTGAAAAACCTGAATGATTTCCAAGAACTAAATATATGCCTCTACAAAACCTTAAGGAGAATCTTAGGACTGATTATATGCCTGTGCAAAACCTGAAGGATCTCCTAGGACTGATTATATGCCTTTGCAAAACATGAAGAAGCATCCCACGACTGATTATATGCCTTTGCAAAACCTGAAGGATCTCCGAGGACTGATTATATGCCTCTACAAAACTTGAAGGAGCATCCCAGGACTAATTATATGCCTCTTCAAAACCTGAAGGATCTCCCAAGACTGATTATATGCCTCTGCAAAACATGAAGGAGAATCCCATGACTTATTATATGATTCTGCAAAACCTGAGTCCCCTACTATCATATTGTCGTCTTCAGATCACCTCATAGTCACTCGAAGCACAACGTAGATGCTCACATCTCTACCACAACCCTTACATCTGCACCATGGGAGGACACACCTACCACCATGTGAGAATGACTCTCATGCATTTGCATCTTCTGGACCCATCAGCTCCCCTTCAGAGGAACCTCGATCTAAACCACACTAGGATTCTCTTTGAAGTATTCAAAATTCACTCTAGCTAATGGTTTGTTTAACCCATCAACCATCTGCTCATCCGTCGCAACATACTTGAGCTTCACTGCTCTTCTCTGGACCATATCTTTGATATAGTGGTACTTGATCTCAATGTGCTTCAATTTTTCATGGAACACTCGGTTCTTAGAAAAATTCAAACAACTGTAGTTGCCACTGAAGATAAAAGTCGCCTCTAATTGGAGATAAAAAAATCAGACAATAGCTTTCTAAGCCATACTGCCTCACAACTAGCTGAACAATTTGCGGCATATTCCACTTCGGTTGTACTTGGTGCCACACAAGACTGTTTCCTACTAAAATTTCACATAGAGACTTAATCAGTAGACACTTAACACAAGATCGCATTGTTACTTGTATCTCACCAATGAAATGCAACACATGCTTGTTTAAAAAAAAGCCCATTAGGTGGGATGACTATCATTGAGATTGAATCTATGCAAGTTTTCATATTGATGTCTAGCACATACAAAAGTATTTTACGAGCCATATACTTCACCAAAAAAAACATTTCTTGAACAAAAGCTTAGAATGATATTATACCTTTAAAATGAAATTGCAATAAAGCTTGAAGAGCATGTTAGCTAGAAGCAATATTAAAAGGATTTCTTTTTTGCATTGTGCACATGGATGGCTTTTGAAAACAAAAAATCAAATAATAGCTATTTCTTGTGAGAAAACTTAGGAGACACATATTATATTCACCTTCAATATCATAACTATTGAAATATTGTAATTTCAAAGAATATTCTAAATGTATTTTACTGTTGTACCCCAATGGAGATGTCTTATTCCTCCGTCGGGATGTTACTACTATATTTGGTCATCATATATTCATGAGGTATAAACTCCATTGTAAGTTGGGTCAATAGTACCCTAATGAATATAATATAATATTGTTTTAAGTCTTCCTAGGTGAAGTCATCCCAATCAATTTAGTGGGGCTAACTTGTTAGGGTAAAATTCAAGTGATAGAAAGAGTATAAATAGAGGAGCTGTGTTTTTAACTAGAACACACACACACACTCACTTGTGTATAGCGCATAGGAGAGAGAGAGAGAGAGAGAGAGAGAGAGAGAGAGAGAGAGAGAGAGAGAGAGATACATACAAGCAAGGAGGATGATCACCTCTTTTGGGGTTTTATCTTATACATCTATATAGAAAAAAATTTCCCAGTTCTTCTTCCCCTTGACGGTTTATAAGGTGAAACTCTCACTCTTCTCCCTTGAGCAAGAAATTAAGGTTTCTGCAAAGTTTTGGATTTTGAATGTTTTCTTGCATAGAAACTTGCACCTCCCTAGATCACATCTATTAATAGCTAGATAGGATATTTTGAGTGTGTGAATCTATGGGAAATCCAAACCCTAGTTTTGCCATGAGCAAGAAAACTATAGAAAACAAGAACCACAAATCTACAGAAACTGAAATATCACAAGCAAGTTTTGAAGGGTGAAGATTTGGAATCATTAGAAACCAAGTGGACCAACCAACTCGCCTCAATCAAGTGCATATCCTGATAAGGTCAACTTTTCATTTTGAGAAATTTCAATTTCTTAGTGACCTCATGGATAAGATGGCCCCAAGCACTAAGCTTTAGGACGAGTTGGAAGGCATACAAAAATTCCTAGCACAGAATTATAGGATTGGTCTCATTCTTAAAGAGAGTGATCTTGAAAAATACATCAAAGATGAAGTTGTAGAACCAAAAGAATATGAAGCTAAGGAGAAGCGCCAGAAGGACCTAGTCAAGGAAATGAGGATCGTTGATGATTCTATCAAAATATCACTTGATCCCTCAATTTTCATCTAAAAATACACCAAAGAAAATGTATGATGCCCTTTCCAAAATGTTAGAGGGAAAGAACATTAATAGAAAGATGAATTTGAGAGGTCAAATGAAGGGTACCAATATGAGTAAAGGAGAATCCATTCAAGATTACTTCACAAGGGTCACCCATTTCAAGGAACAACTAAATGCCATTGGATACTCCCTTGATGAAGATTAACTATTTATGACTACTCTTAATGGTCTTACTAGACCTTGGGACATTAGACTAAATTTCAACTGAAAATAGGCCGCCTAAGGAAAATTAATAAAAGAATAGTTAAAATAACAAAATAATATTTATTAATTTTGGAGGAAGAATAGAAAAAACTACTTTTTTTGTATTTTCGACATATATCCTTGTGTTTTTACTCAAATTTTAATCGGGAGAGCTCGTTGGATGCGAAATTAAATTATGCATCCAACGAGTACCCGCATGGCATACTTTTGATGGGTCTCTCTACCCCAAAAACAAGAAATACCTGAAAAAACGTAATCATCATCATGTTTTTTAGGTATTTCTTGTTTTTGGGGTAGCGGGGCCCGTCAAAACTATGCTGAGTGGGTACTTGTTGGATGTGGAATTTAATTCCACATCCAATGAGCTCTCTTGATCAAAATGTGAGTAAACACACAAGGAGATATGTTGAAAATACGAACAAAAAAGTAGTTTTTTTTATGATACCTATTCCCAAATTTATATTAAAAATTGTTTAAGAAATGCTCCCTTTTTTAATTTTAAAGCATTTTGATTGGCTAATACATGATGACCTCGAAATTGTATTATTTTTGGAAGGCCCATTTTAAATTGAAATTTCCTCTAATGCTCATTCATATAGACTATGTGTGCCATAAAAGAAAGTATGAAGTTTGACATTGTATGGGGAGATTGCATCCAAGAAGAAGCTAGAGTAGTTATCATAAATATCTATTTAGATAATATGATCAAGTTCTAGCCACCCATACCAAAAGAAGAAGAAAATAAAACTTCAAGAAGGATAGTCACAAGGAAGTACAAGCTACAATCTTGACTCTTGAACCTCCATGAAGACAAAGGAAGTACTATGTGTATCAGGTTTGAAAAAAAAAACTTAATTTCCATCTCAGCATTAGATAAGAAAGGATACAAAGTTTATTTTGTAGATGGACAAGTACTCATGTGGACCAAAGGAAATAATCTTGAAGATGATTTGGTAATTGGTGAAGACAAAGGAGTATTGTACAAACTCAAGGGACATCCAAAAACAACCCTTATCCATGATACCACTATATTAAGTGAACTATTCAATAGAAGGCTTACTCACATCAACTACAAATCATTACCCTATGTGAGAAAAGTGGTAACAAGTTTATGATATTTGAGGATCAATCATGAAGATACTTGCAAAGGATGTGCAACAGGAAAGAATATAAAGAATATGTTTTCAAAGAGTGAAATAAAGACTAAATAAAGATATGGATATAATTCTTGAATACAAAGAGTGAAGTGTTCAGGAAATTCAAGGAATTCAAATCCTTTATAGAGAGCCATTCAGAAAGAAGAATCAAGACACTCATAACAAATAATGGTGGAGAATATACTTCAAAAGAATTTGAAGTATTCTGCAAAGAAAATCGAATCGATAGGGAACCAACCACTGCCTACAATCCCCAACATAATGGTGTTGCGGAAAGAAATAATAGAACCATTATGGAAACAATGAAAAAAATGATTCATGATCAATACCTTCCCATGCATCTATGGTTGGAAGCAACAAGAACAATTATGTATGTGCAGAACAGATTGTCTCACAATGCCCTAGGATTCAAGACTCCTGAAGTAATGTATACAGGAAAGAGACCTAAAATGATTCATCTCAAGATATTTGACTGTCCAGTATATGTACACATTCCAAAAGAGAAGAGAACCAAGTTGGATCCTTCTGTAAAGAAGATAATATTTTTTTGATACTTTGAAGTCTCCAAACCCTTCAGTATATACATTCAAGGATTCCATCATATAGATATTAGTAGGGATGTAACATTTGATGAAGAAACGGCTCTTAAGTAATCTAGAATGTGTCAGCTTGAATAAGTACATGAATAGGATATACCTCCTAGAAAGGTGGAAGTTGAACCCTCTCCTAAAATAGTAGCATGAGAATATCATGATATGCTAGAACCTCAGGAGACCTCTACTATGGATATATCTTGAAAGAGAAAACCTGCTTGGGTAAGAGAAATCATACAAGAATCAGAGAAGTATGGATCTCCAGAAGGATCCACACGAACAAGCAAGAGATCAAAGCCATTCTCCAACTATGTAGCTTTGATGCTTGATGTTGTAGATCAAGAACCTACTAGTTACTAGGAATTTTTATAGAAGAAAGAATGGGTAGAAGAATGATGAAAGAATACCAGTTAATAATGAAGGATGATGTTTGGGATATAGTACCCAAACAAGGAAACAAGAGTGTGGTATCTTCCAAGTGGATCTACAAGATAAAAAATATTATTGATGGAAGTATCGAAAATACAAGGAAAAATTTGTGGCTAGCAGATACTCTCAGAAGGAGGTAATTCATTATGAAGAGACATTCGCACCAGTAGCAAGGTACACTTCCATCAGAACCATCATGGCACTTACTTCCATGATTAAGTGGAATATACACAAGATGGATGTAAATACAACCTTCCTGAATGGTGTGATTGAGAAAGAAGTATACATCGAACAACCACAAGGATTTGAAGTTGAATACAGAGTGAGTCATGTATGTAAGTTTAAAAATGCTCTGTATGGATTGCAGCAAGATACTAGAGCTTGGTATGTAATAATAGATAGCTTCTTGACAAGCTTGGTCTTTACCAAAAGTAAAGATGATTATAACATTTACCTTAAGGTTATGGATGATGAACCTCTCATATTATTACTATATCTAGATGATCTATTTCTAACAGGAAATGAGAAACAAATTGCAGAAAGAAAGAAGAATCTAGCTGAAGAATTTGAGATAAAAGATCTTGGATTAATGCACTATTTTCTCGGGTTGGAAGTGTGGTAGAGTGAAAAAGGAATCTTTCTGAACCAGGTAAAGTATGTTGTTGAAATATTAAAAATATTTCATATGTTCGAATGTAAAGGCATGAACACACCCGTGGATACCAACCTAAATCTATTATCTGATGAATCAGCAGAGTTAGTGGATGTGTCAGTATAGATAAATTATTTTTTCATTAACATATCTAATGAATACCAGGACATATATATGCTTTGTTATGAACACCTTGAGTCAATATCTAGTTAAACCTAGACATGTTCACATGATAGCTTCAAAGCATGTGATGAGGTACCTAAAAGTTACAATAGAAATTGGACTATACTATGATAGAGATCATGACTACATACTGTATGGATATACAGATTCATATTTGGTAGGAAGTGTTGTAGAAAAGAAGAGCACCTTAGGTGGATGTTATTTACTGAGATCCACCATGATCTCATGGTTTAGCAAGAAACAGTTCAGTGTTGCTCTCAGCATAGATGAAGGAAAGTACATAGCACCTTGCTCCGCTAGTTGTGAAGCCATATGAATTCGAAAGCTGATGTCGGGTCTATTTTACATAGATTTGGATACCACAGTGGTTCTATGTGATAACAAGAGTTGTATAAATTGTACAGAGAATCCTGTGTTCTATGATAAATCAAAGCACATAGAAATCTAATATTTTTACATAAGGGACGTGGTACAAAAGGGAGCTATACAAATCTATTATGTGAGTATAGTTGAGCAAGTTTCTAATGTGTTTACCAAGCCTATATCTCAAGTAAATTTTGAATACTTCCATGACATGCTTGGTGTAGTCCAAAAAAACTTTCCTTGCAGGGAGGAACAGTGATGATGATATAGATATTCCTTGAAAGAAGGAACGATGATGATATGAACCCTCCTCGAAAAAAGGGCATTGAGTTGATGATATAAACCTCCCAGGAAAGGGGGAGTGATGATAAGATTTCCATTGATGATGGGATGGCAGTGATGTTCTAGTACCAAAGAGGCTAAGTGAGCCTACAGATGCTGATGAAGTGCGGCATTCCCTTGTGGACGATAGTATCATCTTTTGATGATGGTTTTATGGACAATAAAACTCTCTTGATGAGAGTGGTCCTAGATCTTACTAGCTAAGGATGTTACTGTAGATGATACTGTCACATGGACAGTGTTCCTTCATTCAATTGTAGAAGTCATAGAAAATAACACTCGCTTGGGAGTGGTCCTATCTTTAACAAGTTGAGGATTGTCTACGATGAGTGTTGACAAACGAAAAGTCTTGCATTCAGTTTCAAATGACACTCTCGCATGGAGAGTATTCCTACATTCACTTATAGATGTCATAGAAAATAACACTCGCTTGGGAGTGGTCCTATCTCTAAAAGACTGAGGATGGTAAAGATGAGTCCTTGCGGACAATAGGTCCTACATTCATTTGCAGACAATCCAACTAGTCGATGCTATGGACTCTCCTTGTTAATGGGGAGTAGGATAATCAGAATTGCATCATCCTTGGAACTATTTCCTAAAGTAATAGGAATTAATCATCCCACAAAGATATCATGTGTATTGGAGGTATTTTTGTGACAAGGGATCGAGAACATTGAATTTATGCTACAAAGGATCAAGAAGATCGAAGTGTTGTTGCAAAGGATCAAGTGATCAAGTGCGATAGAAGATAAAGCCTCTATGTTGTAGAAGATGATGTTCTAATACTGAAGATATTGAATATATTCCAGTAACTATTTGAGTTTCCCATGATTGTTGAAAACATCATATGATGTATAGATGTATTACCTTGATATTGCTGAATATTATCTCTCTCATGACTCATATAGTTGATGATGTTGTTGTCAGTAGAATACCCTTCTCGTTAAGGGGGGGTGTTGAAATATTGTAACATCGAAGAATATTCTAAATTTATTTTCCTAATATACCCCAAGGGAGATGTCTTATTCCTCTGTCGAAATGTTACTATTGTATTTGGTCATCATAGAGTCATGAGGTATATCCTCCATTGTAATTTGGGTCAATAATACTGAAATGAATATAATATAATAATGTTTTGAGTCTTATTAGGTGAATTCGGTCCATTCACTTTAGTGGGGCCGACTTGTTAGGGTAAAATTCAAGTGACAGAAAGAGTTTAAATAGAGGAGTAGTGTTCCTCATTGAACACACACGCTCACTTGTGTATAGTGAATAGGAGACAGAGAGACATACCATCAAGGAGGAGGATCACTTGTTTTGGGGTTTTATCTTATACATCTATATAGAATCTTTTTTCTATTTTTTCTTTCCCTTAAGGGTTTCCCAGGATAAATTTGTTTTTATCTTGTGATTGTGTTTCTTTAAGTGATTCTGCATATGACACTATTGTGAATTTGGACTAAACACTAATCATATCTACCTAAGCATATGAAATCTTAAGAATACCATACAACTAAATATCACACGAAAATGGACTTGAAATACCTAAAATGTTGTGGAAAAGAAAGCAATGATCTGCTTTCGATTTAATAATCTATATCTCCAACCATATAGTCATAGTTTTAAAAACTAACAATAATTATAAAATATATATATCATGTTCTTTTCAACAGTATAGATTGAAAATAGTTAAAATTGAAAAAAAAACAATATAATAGAGTGTATTGTTACTATTCAATACTATACAATGAAGTCACTGTTTTTTTTTTTTAATTTAAAAATTTGAACGAAAGGGAACATTCCATTTTAATGTAGCATAAGATTATTGAGGTTATAGGAAATGATAAAGGCCATGAACCATAACATCAACCCCTTAAAGTGAATATTTGGCATAAAATTTTGATATTATGCTTACGAGTTCAAACTATTTCTCATTGAAAGCTCATATAATTTTACAAGATTACTAATGAAAATCAACTTATTGATTTTGTAATATCCCTAATTTAGAGATCGGGAGATATCAATTCTAATACAAATAATCAAACATAAAGACTCAAAACTAGGTGCTAGAAATAGATTGGGATTGAGTAGTATTTCTCAAAATAGTGTTGGATTCTTCTCGCGTTCATTAAGACTCATGGCATCGTTATAAAATGGTCATGATAGGTATGAAAAATAATACCATAGGAACATCAGGTCAAAATTCATTCAAATTATTTTCACAATATCATGTTTCCTTTGCTCAAATCACTGGGACCATTTAGGCTTTGAGCATTAGTTGTGGAAATTGAACCCAAGTGACAGATTAATTACACTCACAAAATTGATAATCAAATATGCAAAATTCACATAACAGGAGACTGAAATTCGAGCATAACTTAATACTGTATTGAATAAGTGTACATTATCCAACCATATGAATTAATAGGATGCTCAAATATATAATTACATTAGAGATTCGAAAGCACTAGGTTGGTATTCGAATTGGTAAAAAAACAGGCTTACTAAATCTAGTCAAATCCCCCATATGTGCAAGAAAAGATTTCCAAATCTATGAAGATGCTCACGAATAGGACAAAGAAAGTGGGAAATATGATAAGTGATGGAAAGAAACAGGGACTTCACTTGTTGACCAATATCCTATCACGTTAGTTCATATTGTGGGTTTTAAAATTATTAAAAATTGAACCAATATATTGCAGGTATTGGGGGGATGAGGGGTTTAAGGTGGGGGTGGGTAGAGTGGTTTATAAAAATTGAGGTATAACAAGGGGTGGGGAGGATGTTTTATGTATTGGGAGGGGGTTTCAATAAAAAGAGTTTGGGTCAATATCTTTGGAAATTAAGGGTATTCTTTAATATCCCGCGATCGCACATGATATGTGAGATGTTCACTAAGTGAAGTACCCATGTGGAAAGAAAACTCATTCATGCTTTTTTTTTCGATAAAAGGAGGGAGGATGATGTGAATTAAAAATAAGACAAGTTCTCTTAGACTAGCTTTTCCTTTATGCCTTAAAACTATTGTAAAGTAAGGCAACTTTTAGAAAAAGTAGATCTGTGCATTTAGGAACCAAGAATAAAAGAAGACTTGCTAAAATAGTTTTCACAATAATTCCAAAGTGCTACATGACCCAGTTTAGCAAGTATTGACTTCTAGGTGCATGTGGAAGCCAACTAGAATAGAGAGCAATCTAGGAATAAAACAAAAATGATTAATTAATGTCAAATATGGGTAACTATGGGTTTATTATTCTAAAAACCCCCTTAATCCTGACTTTATTTCTAAATATCATAAAACCATAGGGCCTAGAAACAAGGCTTAGTCACCCTTTAGATAGTGCATGTCCATACAACCAAGGAAAGAGGCAAAATACCAGTGGGAAAAATCCTCCCTTAAACATGGACAGGAAACAAAATTTTGAAAATCTTGTCATCAATCATGCTTCACCACATGATAAAAAATCCCCAGCAGTGATTTGAGATTACTGAAGGTCTTCTCACAAAACACTCCGATTAAGATGTCTACTACTTGCTCTGAAGATGCAAAGTAGAGTAGAGAAATGGTACCATCATGCACAATCTCCCTGATGTAGTGCATATGGATCTCAATGTGCTTGGTTCTTTTTCTTTGAACTGCATCAATGAATATTCAAATGGTGCTTTCATTTTCACAATATATGACCATTGAAAAATCTGATTCTAAACCACATTCTCCAAGTATTCTCTGAAATAATAAACATTGAGTAGTTGCATTCAAAACTCCTTTATTGTCTGCCTATGTAGATGAGAGTGCTATGGCACTCTGATTCTTACTTGACCAGCTAACTAGTCCTCCTAAAAGAATGAACACATATCCTGAAGTAGAATTTTGATCTGTGTTGTCACCTCCCCAATCATTGTCAGTAAATCCAACTAGCTCTAAGTCATATTTTGCTTTACAGAAAATCACATGAGTTCTTGTTCCCTGAAAAAAGTTTAGGATCCTCTTGGATGCTATCCAATGGATCTCATGAGGTTGATCCATGTATCTCTAAGCCACACTAACTTCCTAAGGTATGTGTAAGATAAATCAAACACCCAATCAACTACCTATACAGTGTGTTATTTACCATAGGAGAAGAACCTGCTTCCTCAAGATTAACTCCTCAAAGGAATGGAGTCTTGCTTGGATTGCAATATTTCATACTGAGCTTGGTGAAAAAATATGAAGCATACTTGGACTGATAAACTTTAATTCCATGTTGGGATTGCGCAATTTTGAGACCTAAAAATTGGCTCAACAACCCCAAATATGTCATGGAAAATGCATGGTTCATTGCATCCTTCAAGGAAGCAATCTCTTTCTTTGAACTTCCTGTAATCACTAAGTCATACACATAAATAAAAATAATCATTAAATAACCATGAATCATCTTCAAATAAACATTGGGATCATACTTGCATTGAACAAAACTCAGTGAAAACAGAAATCCATCAATCTTCGCATACCAAGCCCTAGGGGCTTGCTCAAGCCCATACAATGATTTATTTGACCTGTACACTAAATATGGATTAGAAACAAACCCTTCAGTTTTCTGCATATAAATATATTTAGTAAAATCTCCATTTATAAAATCACACTTCACATTGCTTCGAAGCCGCAATGGCTAGAGTTAGCCTTATGGAGTCTGTCTTTGCCACTGGTGCAAAGGTATAATTGTAATAAATGCCATGTAATTGTGAGTATCCCTTAGATACCAATATTTCCTTATATTTCAAAGGTTAACCATCATAATTTTACTTATTTTTGAAGACCCACTTACACTTTACTAGCTTTCTCCATGGGGGAGATCAACCAATTCCCATGTGTTGTTCTTCTGGAGCAAGCTGAATTCTTCTTTCATGGATGTTTTCCATATTGGATCATATGATTCATATCCATATGTATTAGAATCATATTCAACCATCAAATAACACTTCTTATCAAAGATTGAATATTTCACACAAAGGGCACTCTCAAATTGAGATCTAGTCTTCCTAGTGTCACTGGGATTTCCAGCTAGTTCCCTAGTTGCATGGATAGTCCTTGATGCCAATTTTTGTATTGTAGGGATGTTAGTGTATGAAATTAAATCATCATTATCAGAAATATTAGAATAATCAAACTCATTAGTGTCTTCACTTACAATCATAGGTTGTGGTGATGAAGGGGACTCTCCAACTTCAACCACTGCTAAAGGCTCTTCTTCAAACTGAACACTTCTTTAAATGAAATATTTGTTTGTGCTCAAGCTGATCATATTTTAACCAAGTTTGAATCTTCAGAATACACAACAAATAGGCATTGTTGTCTTTGTGGTTGCAAATCCTTCCTCTTTTCAGTTGGAATTCTACCCCAACCCTTTGAGAATAAAATCCTGAAATGGGTCACATATGGCTTGTGCCCACTCCAAGCTTTAAAAGGAGTAATACCATCAGCATGCTTATGTGGCACCCTATTCTGGATATAGGATGCACATTTTATATCCTTAGCCTGAAACTTTGGTGGCAAATTTTTAGCCTCCATCATGCAAGTTTCCATCTCCTTCAGTGATCTGTTCTTTCTCTCAGCCACACCATTTTGCTGTGGTGTGTAAGGAATAGAATGTTGCATCTAGATACCTGCATCTTTGCAATACTATATTAACTCAAAATTGACATACTCACCACGCTTTTTAGATCTGGGGATCTTGAGTCTCCTCCTAGACTGTTGCTCAACGAAGGCTCGAAAGACCTTGAAGAGGTTAAAAACTTAAGAATTGTGATGTAGAAAATAGACCCAACAATACCTTGAATACTCATCTATGAATGTGAGTGCATATTTTTCTTGAATCATGGACATATGAGGAAATGGACCAGCAATGTCACCGTGGATCAACTCAAGGGGTGTAAAGGTTCTCTCATGACTAGCTTTCTCATACTTGTGCTCTGGGTGTTTTCATAGGATACAACCTTGACAGACTCCTTTAGAAAACTTGATCTTTGGTAACCCTATGACCATATCTTTATCACTCAAATCAGAAAGATACTTATAATTAATATGGCCAAATATTTCTTGCCAAAGATTGCTTGCTTCATTAGCATGATTAAGAAGAGCAGAGGGGTTTGAGTAGGGTATGAAATGGGAAAACCCGTATACCTTCGAATTCTGATCAACAACACCTTTTTCTATGACTTTACCATTCCAAGTCTTTGTGATTTCAAATTCAATCGGGTAGAAGATGAATTTCTTTAGAGACCTAGTGTAAGTCATCTGATACACTAACAAGAGATTAGAGGCACAACCTGGAACATACAACACATTATTGAAATTACCATGGTCAAGATCAATCCTTCCCTTTCTCATACTGTCAGTCAGAGAGTTATCTCCCAAAACTATTGGTGGACCTTCTGACATGTCAAGAGAGGACAATATCTCCCTTGTCGAAACCATGTGTCTAGAAGCTCATGAATCAATGATGAAACTAGGTGAGCTTGAGGTGCCAGCAACCAAGACATGTACTATATCCTTGTCTTTTGAATTTGATTCTCCTTACCTCTTCTTTGAGTAATCAGGAAGGGAGATGTTGTTCTTCTCCAGGATTTGGGTCAACATGTCAAATTTCTTTTTCATACAAGAGCTCTTAGGATGATATCCCTTGCTCCAGTATGTGCACTTGCTCATTTCTCCTTTGTTCTTCTTCTTCTGGGAGTTATTCTTGGAGACTAAGGGATCCTCTTGAGACTTTGACTTGTCTCTCTTTTTCTTAGGTGTATTTTTAGATTTTATTTTTCTTTTTGAATCCACCTTTGAATATACAGCAACCAAAAATTGGTCTTTAGAAGGTTTGATGGTGACCATCATCACCAATTTATCTTGCTCATGGGTGAGGGATTCCATGAACTTAGCAAGCTTAGGCATATTCCAGGTTCGAGTTGTCAATTCAATGGCATGGAAGGTCAAAACAAAAAATTAATAGTGAGGACTAAGCTTAGAGAGTATGGTCAAGACTAGTTTCCATTCCTTCTTTTCGATCCCACATTGTTTTAACTGCAAAACAAGGGCCTTAAACTTGGTAAAGTAGAGTTGCAATGATTTGAAGCTACCAGGAATCAAGGAGATCAATCCATTATTGATTTGATGGCATTTCATATCATCTATCTTTCCAAAAATCTGTTCATAATTCTCCCATGCCTAATTAGGATATGTCAATGAATCAAGATGAAAGAGGAGGTCTCTTGAAATGCTCAAATAAAAAAGACCATAGGCCTCATCCCTCTTATTGTTCCATTTGATTTTCTCTACAACTGCATTGGGCTTTGTTTCGGTATCCATGGTAACCATATAGATACCTTTAGCCCTCAAAAATATCTCCATCTCAGCTTTCCATTAAAAGAAATTGAATGGAGTCAAGATGATCCTTTGAGATTGGTCCATATCTCAGCTCCTGTGCTCTTCAGTCAACAGAATGTGCTCCCATTCAGTGATGTTGAACTTGTAATAATTATTTGGAAAGAGAGAAATTTATGTACAAAGTAAATAATACCATGTGGAAATTGAGCCCAAGTGATAGATCAATTACACTCACAAAATTGCTAATCAAACATGTAAAATTCACACAAAAGGACACTAGAATTTGAGCATAACTTAATCCTGTATTGAATAAGTGTACATTACCCAACCATATGAAGAAATAGGTTTCTCAAATATATAATTACACTAGATATTCGAAAGCACTAAGTTTCTATTCGAATTTGTCAAAAAGAAGGCTTACTAAATCTAGTAAAATCCCCCTTAGGTGCAAGAAAAGCTTTCCAAATCTACAAAGATGCTCATGAATAGGATAAAAAAAGTGGGAAAGCTGATAAGTTATGGAAAGAAAACTCATTCATTCTTTTTTTTGGAGAAAAGGAGGGAGGACAATGTGGGAAAAAAACAAGGCAAGTTCTCCTAGACTAGCTTTTCCTTTATGCCCTAAAACTGCTGTAAAGCAAGCGAGCCTTAAGAAAAACCAGAAATGTGCTTTTAGGAACTAGGAATAAAAGCAGACTTTCTAAAATAGTTTCCAAAATGATTCCAAAGCGGTCCATGACCTAGTTTAGCAAGTATTGACTTCTAGGTGCATGTGGAAGCCAACTAGCATAGAGAGGAATCTAGGAATCTAGGAATAAGACAAAAATGATTAATTAATGTCAAATATGGATAACTATGGGTTGATTATTCTAACATTAGTGAGGATAAATTCCAATTATAAGATCCTATGAACCCCAACATATGAAAACTAGATCGTTGATATTGTATTAGGTTGAAAGTATTATTTAGGAATGGTTTAGCAGAGTTTAGGAGGAAAATTCTTGCTAGGGTCACTCTAGGGAAACTCAAGTAGTCTAAATTCAGGACCTTCGAAATGACCTCAAATGACATCAAATTTTAAAAATATGAGACATGTGTTATGATCATTGCGATATTAAATAACTCCATGAACATAAATCATTCGAATTAATTTTGCATAAATTCATTTATTGAGATTTTATTGAAGTCTGGTCAATTTCTGTGTAAATCTAGGAAGGGTATTGGAAACAAATATAGAAATACCAACTCATTTAGTGATAGAAAATCAGAAATTTAATCAATATTTCATAAGAATATATAAAATATTATGGTATTCCCTAAGTATTTGTTATTACATCATATGTTTGACTTCTACACAGAATTGAGAATATTAAGAATTAAGAAGAAGAATAGGACGATTTGATCTATGGCTTGAATTGTATTCTTCTGAGATTCAAACTTGATTGGTGACTCATTCAAAACTTGCACTAAATATCTATGACAATGGATGAATTACATCATCCTCTCAAAAACATGGCCACATCACCTAGCTTGAACTAATACCACATTTCCCATGTCAGAGAAGGACAACACTCTCAATTCAATTCACAAACTATCAGAAGATGTGAAAGTGATGCACCAACATTATTTTATAGATAATGTAACACCCCGGTTTTGACCCCATGGTATTAAAATGCATATGATGTAAATATTGTATTAAATCATGGTGTGGAGCTCAAGACAAATGCCCCACCATGGATTTAGTGTCTTATGTATCGACGATTAAAATCGATACCGATGGTTTATGTTCTAGCCAAGCACAATGTGTTTGAGACACCATGTAAAATGCTACATTAATAAAATACCACGAATAGCTATGCGTCGTAACATTAAAGAGATGGGGGAATGGTTTCACAAGGAATAGGGAGGGGGAAATTATTCAAACCTTTGATCCTATGGGAAAAAGGCCAAATGTCAAAGGGAAAACCCATCCAGTTGTCAACCACCCTTTTTGTCTTTTATGCCCAATCATCTAAAATTGGTGAAGGAAGTTATTGCCTTGGGATGGGAAAGGTATGGGGGTCAAATTTGAATATGGGGAGTTACCCATTTTTTGGAAAACATTTTTTTGGCTTCTTGGGCAAGTAAATGCTAGGAAATTCCTTCCCAAACGATTATTCACCCATGCGTTTTCTTTCTCATGCAGCTAAAGATAGCTGGGGAATTCTCCCTCACATTTTTGTGGTTTTCTTCATTTTTGCCATGGCTAGGAATTCGATTTGGGTAATGCTCAGTGGCTGGGATCCTCCCTAGGAAATTTTGTTGTGGTTTTCCTTATTGTCATAGCTGGGAAATCCTGTTTTTGTTTTGTTCAATGAATGTGCAGTAGTGATTCATGTTTTGGGGGTTTCAAGAAGTTATTTTTCGTCTTCCTCTGGTAGTTGAGGTTGTTGGTAGTTTTCCACATGATTTCCTGATGTTTCCTTCACTGTTCCATGCCCATAAATTCTTTTTTGTGATTCTTAGTAGTTAGGGAACCAAGATCTCCTGTTTTGGGTGTGAATGATGGTCATTTTTTCCCCAGCAATGCTCAGAGACGTTTTTTGAGATCAGATTTTTGATATGGGGGTTTGTGGTGGCTGAATCTGCACAAGAATGTTTCCTAAAATCATATTTAATGTTCTAGGGTGTTTTTCCCCTCATCCATTTCATTTAGGTTTCCCATAAACATTTTTCTCATATCCAGTAGTTGTGTGTGGCGGTGCTTTGATTAACTGGTTGACTATGTGTTTGATGCAAAGTGTTTTTTTGGCTGATTAAGTGCAAGGGACCCATCTGTTAAAGGGTATGACAGTGTTTTGGGTGTGATTAATGGCTTGGCTGAGTAAGTCCAAGGAACCCTTATTCTATTGTCTTGTTTCCCTAGTATCCCGATGAACCCAAATGTATTTTTGCTTGGTTGGGTTTGATATGTATTTGGCTATGTGTATGAGCATGTTGTTCCTTAGTTCCTTTTGGAATCATGACCAGCTCAGGGGTGGCAGTGGTGCTGGGACATTTATGAGCACACTGGCCTATGGTTGGGTGGAACATTGCAGCGCCATAGCTAGTTGCGGGACAATGCAATTACAAGATAAGTATTTACTTTTATTCTTGTGATTAATCTCTGCAAACTATTTGTTTTATGAATTAAAATGAGCATGTCTAATGTTTGAATGTTTGAGCGAATGAGTTTTTCTTCTACTATAGAATTCACTATGCATCCATGTATATTCATGTTTATTGCATGTTAACAATTTATGCATCTGTTATGTTTTAACCCAATGCATGTTTATGTTTTTATGTTCATGGGGCTATTATTCCCATTTGACAGTAGTAGCATGTTGAGTCGTTTCCTCTCCGTTGGTCAGAGGGTTGGGGACGCGACAGATAATGTTTCTTAGTTTCCAATCTACCTTGACCAATTTTTCCCTCATGAGTAATATTATAAATCTTTTGCTTTATGAGCTTTTCTTTTTTCTTTGCTTTCATGATTTTGGTTTCCCTTCTTTTTCTTTTCTATCCTTCTTTATTGCCTTATCCTACTTTTTCCTGTTTTTTTGGATTATCATTTTTTTTCCTATTTTGTTTCTTTGGCCTACTTTCTCTTATTCTACTTTTTGTTTTATTCCAACTTTCACGGCTTTATCCTATTTCCTTTTTTTTTCTTGCTTTCTAGCTTTAAGGTGCTTTCGCCGTTGTTTATTCTTTTGCAAGATAAGATGATTTATCCTTTATTTATTATTTTGCAAGGTTCCTTTGGTCAAACCTTATCTTGTTATGCACCCTTATGATCTATTATCCTCATTTATTTTATCAATAATAAATTTATTCATGGAAAATAAATTTAACTTAAATTCATTTCAAACATTAGGAGATATATTTACTTCTATCTAATTAATTGTCTGGTTTTCAACATTTGATCCCAAGAACTTAATTTATTTTACTTCTAATACCACAAGGAATAAATATCCAATAGGATGATCTATGTGTCACAAAAATGGGGCCATGACAGTCCTCCCCCCCAAAACTTACTTGTTTTCGAGCAAGGGAAAATATGAATAATGGAACATTTGGACACTTTTCCATAAAGTTTTGTAAGATGCTGCATAAACCATTTGAAATTCATATCCTTAAAATATTACTCCCTTGGAAATATTTCAATTTCCATTTTTACCATGAACTCATGAATGATCTTGGTTTCAAAATAATCCATATCTAGCAGTAAGTTTTGGATTGAACTTGAACAAAACATGCATAAACGCTTAGCATGGAAATAATCATGCATCAATAAAATTCCATTCCTATGAAAAAGAGTATATGGGTTATACATCAGGTATTTTTTAATGATATTTCCCGAAACAATACTATCAGCACCAAAACAATAATGAAAATCATCAAATCAAGACTTTGACAATTTTTATTTACCCATTTTTTTTCTAATAGTTGTAGAGAGAGTAGAAAATGAATATGACCTATTTCATATTGTTGGAATGGGATACAACCATTTCCATAATGAAACCCATCATCGTAGAGTTATTTACATAGATATCTAATAACAAGTGTTGGATCAAAATGAGGCGTGGAACACATTGAACAAGTTTTTATTACCTTATTCATTCCTTTATAAACTCTCCCATATTCCTCATCCCATGGAAAAATTCTTTTATTTCCTTGGAAATCCATATATGTTATGAGTGAAATGAATCTCTACATGGTGCATCACCCTTATCATTTTCAATCCTAGGACCAAAACGCAATATCTATATCCTTCCAACTTCATGTTCAATAAATTGATATATGCAATGATTACTCTACTCAAACTCATGACATAGATTTCAAACCAAGGGTGCAATTATTTCAATATCCTACCATGAACCAAAATGTAATCAAAGAGAATCCACTCAATATTACCAAAAATTTTCATATGTGGTCCTCTCATGTAAAATGGTGAATCCACAAGTGCACAAGCCAAGAAAATTGTCATGCATAAAAATACAGAATGGTCATAATGGAAACAAGGACATGTTGCTTGCAAAAAGAAATATTTCAGGGGAATCTAATGATGATGGCCAAAGTGAAGATAAATTTTGGGAGAATACTTAACATTATAAATATATTCCATCTTTAAAGGTGTCTCTATCCCACATATTTCTACATGAATCTTCCATCTGAAATAGTTGAGACCAAATATGATCCCAAGGTCCCAAACAAATATCAGATCGAGGAAGTGTCTCTTACTCCCTCCTCTACTCTGGTTAGTAGGCTCCACTAAGAGCATCATGAATAATCCAAAACCACCAAGAAGGCGAGTATTGAGTCCATACACCATATGATTTTCCATGTAGGAAATCAAACCATTTCTTCTTATGGATGAACTTATGGAAATCAAGGCTATCTTTCCCTCCTACATCCCACTGAATATGTTGCATTCTCCCAAACACACATACCATTAGGAAAACTATATCACTCCATGTAATTCTTGGATCCCATGGATTATGCAACATTCCACTTTCCATCTTGATCATTTGGCACAAGTTGGTATTCCAAAGGATGCCAAGATCCCATAGCCAAGTTGGAAACCCATCACTTCCATACTTCTCAAAACTCTTGACATGGAATTGAATATCCAATACTCATGTGCATGTGTATAGGAGGTATCTAATGGATGAAAAATATATTGCTCACATGTCAAGGAAATGTCAGTTATAACAAAAAATTCATTTAAGAAACAAGAGACACATGAAAATTTGAACCCAAAATCCAATGGCATATATGTTTAATTTTCAACATCAATCTATAGGAAATACAACAAGCCTCATCTTTTATAAATGTCGGTTGACTTTTGTTAGATCTCTGACAGAAATATGAGCTCATCAGATATCCGACATGAACTGGTCAAATATCTGAGCACAAATATATTAATATACAAGTCGGATATGTGAAACATACACGTCGGATATTCTATGATAGACTTGTCGGATATGATACAACATACTTGTCATATATTCGACCAACCCACGTACTTTACAGACAGTCATATAGCTGACACCATTTGTTGTAACAGGTATGGCATGAATGTCAGAAAGGTGGGGAAGGACATCGGATATTCGACGACATAAAAGAGAAAAACCAACAAGGGTTGTAGTGATTTGTATGGAATACTCATCAGATATCGTGGGATGGTCTATCGAATATTCGACCATGATCTATAATTTAAAAAACAATACTAGTTATATGGTATAAATCTCTTTGTTAGATAAGTTTGTGTGCTCACTATACTACCCCACACAACATGCTAATACATTATCTTCTACATGCCATTAAACAGGTGTATCATGAATCTAGTGAATATCCACTTATAGATTTCCTTTCTAGAATTATATAGCTTCTTGAGTAATAGCTTATGGATTAATGGAGAATTTTGTTGCAAAAGTACACATGGATCTAAACACATGGATCTAAGTTACAAATACATGGTCAAAGAAGTATATTTTATGTCATTATACTCTCTGGCTACTAGAAGGGACTAATGTAGCAAGAATTTTTTCCATGTGAACGAAGTGTGTCAAATGCAAATCCCTTATTTTCCCCATTTCACTAGTATGTGATTTTCTTGTGAACATGACTGCTTTTCCACTAGCAATAACAAAAATAAAATAGTAAGAAAACCCTTTTCGATACATGTGAAAAGTAATATAAGTTATTTGAAACTGAAATTAGGGTGTTATCTCAGCATATTATTACCTTGAACTCATTGAAAACTATATGCCTATGATGCCAACTCCATAAAATTAAATAGAGTTTCCTAGTGAGAGTGACTAAGTAGTTTTCACAGAAATTAAGCAAATTAGTAAGGAGAACTAGCATATAAGATATTCTATCAATTTTTAGCTTATGAAGCTGTAAATTTATTCAAAACACCAAAAAAAAACTCATTCATCACAACATTTAATATTATCATATTACACCTAGTATGTGAATAGTAGAATATTGTTGGAGGAGCTAGTCGATGAGCCGACTAGACTAGTTAGCCAACTAATTAGAGATTAGGTTGGCCTCCAAAGGTCATGTCGGTTTACTGAACCGACAAGTAGTTATTCATAACTGTTTTGTATTTCATATATAATAGGTTGTTGAGCCAGATACGAACTTGGTTTGGTTTGATGTTTGTATGAACCCTTATGTGTTTCATGTAAAATAAAGTTATTATTCTACCTAATATCTTGTGTCTTGTCTTTGTTATGATTATATGATTCTATATGTGTATTATTGGTAACTTAGTGATCTGTGTGATTACAACATTGGTTCTGTTTCCGGTAGTACACACACAGATGAAATGAACATTAGCAGATGATCTCAGAGAAAGATATTAAATACTAGTGGGAGCATAAGATCACAAACTACTTGCAGAATTAAGCTAGAAGAAACAAGTTGAATATGTCCTAGGCGAAGGAGAAATTATTCACTTAAACACATGAAAATTTTGTAGATTCAGTGCCTTAGTTTCTGAAGAAATTATTGGATGAAAAAGCTAGTAGACACTAAGGAATAAGAGTTTCTCTAGAAACTAATAAGAGGAGGATGAACAAACCTGTCAAAGTG
The DNA here is from genome assembly GCA_001517045.1 of Pseudotsuga menziesii. Lineage (NCBI taxonomy): Eukaryota > Viridiplantae > Streptophyta > Pinopsida > Pinales > Pinaceae > Pseudotsuga > Pseudotsuga menziesii. Next base: position 510,934 of record LPNX011144697.1, on the reverse strand, counting down.
GTTTGAGAAAATCACAGACGAGTTCTTCCAAGAACATGCCATGGAAGAGAGAGTTTCGATCGAAACTATCAAAAAAATGTTCTATACTGACTTTACTGAGCAATTCCTTTGCTTACTACTGACCCTTTTGTTTAGAATTCTAATCGACAAAGGAGTAGGGCATATTTTCAAACTTTGTCCATCATTGATCAAACCACCACCAAATACCAACTGGGTGGAGAAGTAGAAAGCGTGGGAGAATTCCATTTCTGAAAGATAGTGGGAGTACTTCTTAAACAAATAGACAAAGATATCTAGGCTTACTAAAGCATCGGGTAGGCTATGTGGGGGTAGCTGGTCATATGTCGAGGTAGGGTAGAAGGATTCTAGTCGACATCAGAAAGAGACACCAGTAGTGAAAATTCGAGCCAAGAAAGAAATAATTCGGATAGTGAATCACAAAAACACTCCGGATTTGAAGAAAATAGAAAGATATAAGAGGCAGAAGAGAAGGGAGGAATGAAGAGAGCAGGCCATCGCGCTATAGAGAAGAATGAATACTAGGGTGACTGGACATGAAATACATCCACTAGAGTGAGGTCATGACCGACAGGAAGAAGGCATAAATCAAGAAGTGCAACCAATAGAAGCATATATGTGGATAGAGCAATGTGAAGCTCTCCATATTGAGATACCCTGGGAAGTAAGACCTCTATCTCCAATTAATCTGAATTTGAGGTCCCATGTGTAGACAATTATCGAAGAGGACCTAAGGCCACGAGCTGGTGATTTTGATGTATAGAGTCGACTAGATGGTGAAGGAAATGAAGTTGATCATTTGGTAATTTGTAGAATTGAGAAAAAAAATTGGGTCACATTCTAACCGTACCCATCCAATCAAAGTATCAACCTACTTTACCAAAGCAATGAAGGAGAACCCCCTACCAGACACAACTTTAGGAAATACATAATAGTCGGATCCGCGTAGGAGAATATATTAGCTACAAAAAAATATTGGACTTAACAGAAGAAGCCGAGCTCTTGCTGGTATCAAGAGAAGAGAAAGAGTCTTTTTTTGCCATCATCTGGTTCTAAGCTCTAGAATATATGAGTAGAGCCATGGACTTCGAAGTGCTTTCCATGAGGGCATGACCTCTTTCATGTTGGTATTCCCGATCTTGATTTTCTTTCCTCTAAAATATTTTCGAAATATTTATGTTATTTCTCTCAAGGAGAGAAGTAGCTTCATCAAGAATCTTTTTCATCCAAGAATGTTCAGGGTAGAAGCCCTTCCCACAGTATGAACACTTGACTTTTTATTTCCCATGGTGGCCTTTGTTTTTGTTCTTCTTTGAACCAAAAGGCTCTTCTTGCTATTGGTTTTGAAATTTTTCCTTAGGAGCTTCAAATTGGTTTTCGGGTTCCTCTATTTATTTCCTTTCCCCTTCATATCCATGGGTCCCGAAGCAAAGAGGGCTTGATCACAGGAGGATATGATGATCCCCATCTAGACAAGCTTATCATGCTCGCTTGTTAGGGACTCAATGAAGGAATTGAGTGAAGGCATCTTCCATCTAGGAGTTGTGAGATCCTCTGCATGGAATGTAGAAACAAACACGGAATAGTCAGCTCCAAGTTTTGAGACAATGGAAAGGATGAGCTAATCATCCTCCTTCTTCACCTCACACTACTTCAATAGAAGGAATATGTGCTTGAATTTTGTGAAAAAGTCATTAAGGGTCTCAAAATTGCGAGGTTGAAGAGACATCAACTTGTTTTCAAGCTGATAAACCCTCAAGTCATCCTATTTTCCAAACAGGGAGGAAATTTTGTCCCAAATCTCTTTCGGAGTCTTTAATCCCAATAGGTGGAATACAAGATCCTTGGAGATAGAGAGACACAATAAATCGAATGCTTCATCTTTCTTATTAAAAAATATAGCCTTGTATATAACATGAGTAGGTTCTTCTTCTATGTCCATAGTGACCTGGTAGAGTCCTCTGGCACGTAGCTAGATCTCCATGTCTCCTTTCGATTGATGGAAATTGAACGGAGTCAACAGATCTACTGAAGAAGCCATATGAAATTTTTGTAGTGAATGTAGTGAGCCTATAAAACCTGCAAATCAAAACAATAAAGTCACTGTAAGGTCAAACAACCCGTACATTTTAGTTTTTCATCACATCCAACATAATTGATCAAGAAAGCTTGATCAACAATTTCTTAACTTCGGGTATTAAGTGGTAAACCTTCTGCTTCTGGTGTAGTGCTGGAAATTGATTGCTCAATTTTTCATACAAGACCCATCAAAAACCATGTTTTTGAAGAGATTGAGCTTTATCCTGCCGTAAGCTATGATACCATATTAATCTTTCATAGTAATCGAGAGACTAAAACATAGTCTCATAAGATATTTCAGACAATTAAGCATGAAAATGGCATAATGGTGCTGCAATAGAATGTTGCAGCTCTGTATCATCAATAAATAAATGATAATGCAACACAATGGTCATGCAAGGTGCATGAATTCCAAGACAATTTGAATAATCAAAGAGGTCATTCAAATTGCATGGATGGGTGTAGCTTAATTGAATGTAAGCCTTAATTGGCACACATAGTTAACCACTCAGCTAATCAATAACTCACTCTCACACTAAGTCCTAATTGAATCAAAGTGCAATAGATGACTAAGTCTAACTGAAAGTGACTCATCACATGTAACTTCATGTCCAAATAAAGGAGGTAGCGCATCCATAACTCCAAGTAGCTTCGATGGAGTTAACTGAAGTGACACATGTCATCAGAAGTGGTTGTAGGCACCAGTGTTAGCTCGAGTTCATAAATAATGACAAAAAATAGTCACTTAATGAATGGAGGCACCTTCACAACTCAGCTTAATTGATTGTAACAATCAGTTATAAATTAGGTAAATTTGTGACACTCAGATCACCACAGAAATGCTCCCTCTTTGAAGGAGGAATCTCAGTTAGCCTCCTCGAATGAAGGAGAACGCTTAGTTGGTATCCTTGACTAAAGGAGGATGTGGGTGAGCTCATGTTGATGTCATTGTCTGCTCATCTAATGTCAAGTAAGTCAATTAAACTTAGGATAGTGGGTAAATAGGCCAAATTAACCAAATAAGTGTGCATGTTGGGTAAATGGCTCTAATAGTGGATACATTCACCAAATAATAAAATAGTTAGACATCGTGCATGTCCATAGACAATACAAATGAACTATACAGTTACAAATATTCAAGTAGATGTACCTATGTGTGACTTATCATTATTGTAGATGCATCATTGACTCCAGCATCAGCAAACCCACTAAGGTATGGCATAGATGACTCTACATCCTGATGTCATAAACATGCGAAAATAACATTAAGAAAAAACTAGTTGTGAGTGAATTCAAAGCTAACCAGCAACTCCCATTGGAAGTACATATTTTACCATGGAATGAGTAGGATGATCATCATGGAAACCCTCTCTTTTTAAGGAAGAGGGTCATCTGTTGTAGACAAAATGCTTTTCTACGTTTGGACTACGATGAGATCCAAACCAAATAGGTGGTGGAGGGATTTACGATAATGGTTGCAGTCATAAAGTGTTACCATAGTTAGACATGGACTTCAATGGGTGTAATAATATGTACTGAAAAAATAACATGTTGTAATATACTTAGCCCTTCCTAGGACATATCCTCCCATGGAAGCGACCACTCCCAACAATTTCTTTCCCCTCTGCAGATACAGATAACATTTGCAAATTTAAAAATTAAAAAATATTAGCAACCTATAAAGGAGTGTATAGTAATAAATTTAAATAATTTGAGAAAGATTCGATCATTAACAATGTACTTACATTGTTGAAATAGACATAAAATCCACATAGGGGTAGTTCACTGAGATCAATTTCTCTACCATCTGGTTCAAAATGGGGTTCCTGCAGCTTCAAAAATTGTAAATATTAGACCATTTAACAAATTAATCAAGACTAACACATGTATTAAAAAAATGATATGTATTAACAAAATGAAACATGTTGAAATATTACCTTGGTGTAGCTTGTTTAGCTCTCAGTTACAACCACACCGGGTGCACTACCACCCCCATTAGAGGCATCAAGCTCCTGCAAGAGTAAAAAGTGCATATATTACGAATATTTTAATATGTGTACAATATGGAAAAATTAAAAATTAAACAACAATAGAGTTTTAAAAATGTCCTTACATGACCACCATTCATCGTAGAGGTACCATGTGCTGGTCCAGGACCATAACATGATTGACCACACTTTGTACACACGTGTGGCTCTCTCTCGGGAACATGGGATGTGGGTATGTCCCCACCAATAGATGGTCCTGTATCACTCGAAGCTGATGGTTGTACTACACAAGAGGAAGAGGGCCCTTCCTTGTCAATATTTGTGGTGTGTCGAGAATCCATCTTAGCTAGAGTAAGAAATGCCTCATGTGTTTGGGTAACCATATCATGTGAAGGAGGGATATGTGGCCTCAGTAGCAGTGCAGGGGGTTGAGGTATATGTCGATTGGCATTTCTTAACATGTTTTCCCATCACACACTTTGCATACAGTTTCTGTAGGAAGTACAATGGTACTTCCCTGTTGTTGTGCGGGGGAATTTTGAAAACCATGAACCATCTGTCCACCCAATGGTCTCTAATGGGTAGAAAGATGCACCACTCAATCGAAATATGTGGCCTGCTACTCTCCGGAATGTCATCCATCCAAGGCACTGTAAATAATGTATATTTATGCTCTTTGGTTACTTTTAGCTTCTTGATCTCATTATAGCTCAAACCATCGGCATATTCTCGTATTTTGGTTTCTTTGTATGATGTAATGCTATATAAAGTATAATTTGATCTAGCGATCATATCAACTATTGTCAGCAATGATGATGATAAGGAGAGCCAGACCTCTTCACCACCCCTCCAAGCAAAACCAATCTCTTAAGATGACCAATAACTCCCAATATATCCACATTATGGTCTATAGTAGCCACTTCAATCATAAATACAAATCAAATATCATTAGAAAAATAAACACGTGGTATAATGACATCTCTAAGCAATGAAAAGTGTAAAACTAATGTACGACCAATAACAACATAAACTAAATTTATTATTTAAATTTTAAAATTGATCTTGAATTTTACAGTAAAGAATAAACATTTAACATTTTTTCGTTTTAAATTTATGTCCTAATTTCAAGTATTAATTCTAATTTCCATATGCATGTGTACATAGAATGTCGTATGTGCATATGTTGATTGGGAAGCTTCTCCAGCTTATTTTAAGGCTTGGATTATGAAGTTTCATCGAAATTGTGAGGTGTTGACTAATGCCCTTGCTGGACCAACTCCGAGATTGTGGGTAGAGGAAAGGGCTAGAGCCTAGAAGAGGCGGAAGAATGTGATATTGATGAATGAAATCCGAGTATAGTCAAGGATTTTTTTAAATATGTAATTATTTGTTGTAGCGTTATTTTTTTTGGACTCCAAATTCCATTTAGGAGACCTCTGTTTATATGTAATTTGGGTCATGTATGGATTCCACTTAATTTTATTTTAGTTGTATGCACTCTTTCTATATACCCATGAGAGACTTTGCATAATTATGTATAGTGGATTTTATGGTTGGAAGGTTTCCACTCGATTCTATCATGATGTATGATAGTATGTGATCAACATGTAATCAAACACATGAACCTCCCTATGTATCTTGATGTTCATAGAGCCTATTATTGAATTCAGTTGTCTTGACCTTAACCAAAAAGTACCCTTTAGTCAAGAGGAAATATTTGTTAAGCATGCCAAGGAAATATTTTTTAATGATGCCAATGCCTCCAATATGCTTCTTCAAAAAAATCTTATGGTTTAAGGTTTTATGACCTAGAAATAATGACAATATACAAAGAAGAAAAAGGGAAATATTATAATATATAGAATGGAAATTATAATACTTAGGTGTTTGAAGCACTAGTTCACAAAGAGTCTTATAAAATAAAGTAAGAAATGTAAAAAAAGTTGTGCTAAATAGAATCTCAAAAAGAGTCATGGTGTTGTATGCATATCATAAATATAAAGATACACACAGTTATAACTATTACCCACTAGACAGATTAACCTTGGCATGATCCAAGGGAGGGGGTTTTGTTGGTTTAAATGTAGAGTTGTTGAGTAAAGCCACTAAGCAAATAGTTCATTGGGACTCAAATAGTTCATTGGGACTCAGCACGCTCTTGGGACTTATATATTGTTTAGTTCAATCTATTTTACTTACTTTTTTGATAGGCAATGGTAAGGTTGAAGCCCCAAAACTAGTGCTTCTTAACTTAGCTCTTACAATATTTATGAGTAAGGTATAAGTGTTTTTTTTTAGTGGAATTTTTATTGCTCATAGTTAGGGTTTTAAAATGTTTTTTATATTTTTTACTTGAAATATAAATATAAAAACACTTAAAATTCAAAAGTAAAGAAACAATGTGAAATACTTCTTAGAGAATGAATATTTTCCCATGTTATGATTATACAATATAATAATAATATTTAATATGATTAATACAATGGTATTCGTGTGTATATATACTTTGTAACTATTAATTTAGGTTTCATAATCATATAACTTTTCTTCTATTGATAAGATAAATGATATTATTGTGTATATATAACTTGTCATGATTAATTTTGGTTTTATAGTTGTACTAGCAAGATGATAAGATAAGTTGAATAGAAAATAAAATAAAGTGTAATTTCACTTCAGTATTTCTTTCAAACAAAATAGTTCTTAAATGCTTTTAGCCTTTTTTATTTGTTGACTATGTAAAGGATGGTTGATTTTGTTATTTGAACTTGTGTGTAATATGACTATATTAATAATTTTGTAGTAAGAATATATGGTTTAACAATATGTAAGATAATTATTTTAATATAATATTTACTTTTTTAAACACTATATAAAAAAGTATGGGAAAACATTAAAATAATTTATTTAATTAAAAATTTAATAATTTGAAAAATGATTTTAAGTAATTAAAAGTAATAACTTTTATTATAATCTAAATTAATGGTTGTTGAAGTGTTTAAAGTGTACAAAGAAATAGATATTTATGTTGGTTATTAAAATTGATAGATATTTAATGTAAAACAATAAATTGTTGGTGAAAACATAAGAAGTCTTGTTAGATTTTTATCGTTTATTCAATATGATCTAAAAGCTTATCTCACAGAATAACATGCACAACAATAATCAAAAGTAAAACCCAAAAGAATAAAGATGATCTTCGACAGCTGCTCGCTCTCTCTCACTTGTGCAAGCTATTCCTCCCTCTCTCATGTGCAATTGATAAGTGAGTATGTGTGTTAAAATAGATAGTCTCACTCTCTATTTATACCCATTTTCTACTTGATTGTTTCTCCTATAGGGTCGATTTCTCTAGGATTGTCTAATAACCCTAATACAACTTAAGTCCCCGGTATAATGCCCTCACATATAATGGAGGGTTAACCTCAATGAATTTACATGACTTAATTACAATAATGACTATCGTGATTGGAGCAATACAAATCTTCGTCGGGGTACAATAAAATACTATATGAAATATACAAGTGAATAGCTTCCGAAGTTATAATTACATTAACACTCCCTCTTAACTAGAAAGGTATTCTCTTGACACAAACATCAATACATATAGGCACAATTATTAAATCTTGGATCATCAGCGTCACTAATGTTGTTGTTCTCATCATCTCAATCAAATGGTGCTATCTCTCAAATTTACTCATCATAGGAAGTTATATAGATCCAACCCTTTTTCATGATGTATGTAGGCCTAGTTTCCATGTCGGTCTTCAAATCATCAAGTAGGTATAGCTTAGGACTTGTTGCCTTGCAAAAACTTAAGGTTTTTCCAAGACTAATTATATGCCTTTGCAAAACCTGAAGGAGCATCCCACGACTCATTATATGCCTCTATAAAACCTGAAGGATCTGTGAGGACTGATTATATTCCTCTGCAAAACCTGAAGGAGCATCCCAGGACTGATTATATGCCTTCATAAAATGTGAAGGATCTCTTAGGACTGATTATATGCCTCTGCAAAACCTGAAGGAGCATCCCAAGACTGATTATATGCCTCTTCAAAACCTGAAGGATCTACCACGACTGATTATATGCCTCTGCAAGACCTGAAGGAGCATCCGGGGACTGATTATATGCCTTTGCAAAACCTGAGTCCCCTATTGTTGTCTTGTTGTCTTTAGATCACCTCATCGTCACTTGGAGCACAACCTAAATGCACACATCTTGACCACATCCCTTACATATTCACCATGGGAGGACACACCTACCATCATGTGAGAATGGATCTCGTGCGTCTGCATCTTCCAGACCCATCACCTCCCCTTGGGAGGAACCTTGATCTGAAGCACACCAAGATTCTCGCTGAAGTTTTCAAACTTCACTCTAGCTAATGGCTTAGTTAACACATTGCCTATCTGCTCATCCATCACAACATACTAGAGCTTCACTTCTCTTCTCTACACCATACCCTTGATATAGTGGTACTTGTTCTCAATGTGCTTTGACTTATCATGGAACACTGGGTTCTCAAATAACTTCACACAACTCTACTTGTCACGGAAGATACAAGTTGCCTCTAATTCGAGATCAAAAAAATCAAATAGTAGATTTCTAAGCCATACTTCCTCACAACTAGCTGAACAACCTGCAACATATTCTACTTCAGTTGTACTCAGTGCCACGTACGACTGCTTCATGTTAAACCAAGAGATCACACCTAATCCCATATCGAGGAAGCACTGTGAAGTGCTCTTCCGATCTATGGCATTGCAAACCGATTCTGAATCAACATAACCCTGTAGGTTAACCTTTTTATTTGCGTCATATCTGAGCCCATAATCAATTGTACCATTTAGGTACCTCAATATATGCTTTGCAACAACCATGTGAGCTTGTCTTAGATTCGTTAGGAACTGGCTCAAGGTTTTCAACGCAAAGCATATGTCTGGTCTCATTTTCATTAGGTACATCAATTATCCATTCATGTGACGATATATCATGGAATCAACTGACTCCGATGAAGCATCACAAAGTAGCTTCAAGTTCAATGCCATGGGTGTGGTTATTTCCTTGCAATCCATCATCCCAAATATCTTTAGTATCTTTATGGTATACTTCCCTTGAACAAGGAAGACTCCATCTGTACTCTGCCACACCTCCATACCTATAAAATAATGCATCATTCCCAAGTCCTTCATCTTGAACTTGGAAGCAAGCTTCCTCTTTGTATATGTAACCAACCCATCCTCACATGTCACAAATAGGTCATCTACATATGGTAGGAGTATCACTGGGTTCCCTTCCTCAACATTATAGTAAATGTTGGATTCCGCTTTACTCTTGGTAAAGCCCAAACTAGTGAGGAAGTTGTCCATCCTGCCATACCATGTCCTAGGTTCTTGCTTCAGTCCATACAAAGATTTCTTCAATTTGCACACATGAGTCTCCCTATCACATGTCTCAAATCCGAGTGGCTTCTCCACATACAATTTCTCTTCCACTACACCATTTAAGAATGATGTCATGAGATCCATATGGTGTATCTTCCATTTCATCATTGCATCCAAAGCAAGTACTTTTCTCATGGAAGGGTGTCACGTCCCCTCCTGTCCACTCGAGAGAGAGTGCAACCATAATTGCTTGCTCTGATTGTTGCAGGAGAATCTAGCTCGAAGTTCACTCTACTCCAGTGTGTGCATAAATTCTCTAACTTCCCAATAGCAGAGAAATTGATCACGTCAGTGATCAATTCGATGATATACGAATAAATATCTTAGAGGAGATCGAACGATAGAGAAAGATCATGATGGAAATTGATGGTGACAATATATTCTGCATCTAGAAATATCTCAATGGCTAAGAATAAACCTACAAGAATCAATGGTGCAGAAAGCCCAAGTTTGCGAGATCGAGGAAATATGGAAATTGCGATCCCACATCTTGCATCCCACATCTCACAACCTGCATGCAGAATAGACCGTAGCGAAAAGGAAAGTTGTGGAAATAGAGATCTGTGAAGCCGAATGTGAAATAGACTATTGCGGAAAGGAAAGTTGCAGAAAAAGAGATCTGCGAAGCCACATCCTGCAAATTGTAGAAGGAAATCTGCGGGGAACATAATTTATAGAAGGACGTTTCTACATCCCATAAGTTACGGAAAGGAGGTTTGCAGATGGAAATTTAGCGTGTTAACAAAAGTCTTGGACAAATTTGATCATTCAGGACATCACCAATATGGAAATCTAAGCCCCATAACGTAATATAGAATGTATTGAACTTAAAAACATACACACGTGTAAAACATGCAATATATATAGTGGAAGAAAATATATTCATCAAAGAATTCAATTTTTTCATCACAATTCATTAAACAAAATACAGTTGCAGAGATTACACATAAGAAATACTTATCTTGAAAGAATCTTGTCTTCCAACCAGCGATGTTGCTGCAACATTCCACCCAACCATAGGCTAGTGTGCTCATCAATCTCTCAGCAGCACTTCCACCCCTGAGTTGGGCATGATTCCCACAAGGAATAAGGAACACTAGCAGGCTCACACATATCAAAGGATACAACAAAACTCAGTCAAGCAAACATAGCTGGGTTAATCAGGCTGTAAACAAACAAGCCAATATACTGTTAGGTTTCTCATACTACAATGAGTCAAGTGAACATTCACATTAAGGACTAGCCAAGCCAACTAACATACGGGTCTATTAGGCTACAAAGGAGCTAAAAATATTGAACTGCTAAGCTAGTGAGCTCAACCACTGAGTTGTGGACACCTGCACTAGATCAGGCTTGGCTCCTAAAACATCTACACACCCTACATAAGGAAGCATCCCCTTCTCTGCTACGCATCCGCTCAGGCTATGCCTTCAATTCCAATATTATTCAGGGTGTGCAAATAAGAAAAACAACCCCTCTAGATCTATTTGTGAGGTTCCTTCTTACACTAGGTTTATCAAGCTAGTTCAAACCCAATTCCACTCCAAACTAGTTCAGACCAAGGTAAAATATGCACACACAACAAACCACAATGTCAACACAATGAAACATGCTTCCACTCACTCTATGACAGAGGAGATGATTGCACAACAACACTGAGGAAATCAAAGATGACCCGTCTTTCTCATAAAATTGAGTGATCTCCACTACTCATTCGTTTAGCAAATGAAAGAGAACCAGAACCTTTGCGCCACCGAGGATGATAACAACAGGTGATCAACCCAGAAAAAACATGGTTTTGGAAGCAGGACGAACACACATCATGCATGAAAAAAATGGAATAGAGAAATATTACAAAATGGACCAAAACATTTCGGTGAGAGCTAGATGATGGACTGGGCATGCACACTAAGGAAAAAAAACTGAAAACATGAAGGATGGATGATCAAATACGTCTTGTCTCTCCCCAAAATGTGATGGAAGACTAAAACGTGAATGC
>LPNX011144697.1:476841-498963 GCA_001517045.1 Pseudotsuga menziesii | reverse complement strand
AAATCTTTCTTCATCATCGAATGGTATTCCTCGATCATCACATCCTTCCATTCTTTCTTTTCTACCACTTCTTCATAGTTGGAAGGTTATTTGTCAATGATGTCGCACATCATGGATACATAACTAGAGTATGCCCTAGGTCTCTTTCTTTCTCTGTGCATTCCTTTTGGAGTGCCATATCTCTCTGCACCTAGGATAGCCTCTCGTACCCATGTCGGTTTCCTCTTGTGAGAATTCTTCTCACTGGGTGTATTTACACGTTCCTTCACGGGGTGTATTTACACGTTCTTCTATTTCTCAATATTCTTTTGGAGTAGCTTCATTCATTGTTGTATCTCATATCCTGGGTACTTTTGGTTCTTCAATGTCGTCAAAACGTAGTTTTTTGGATTTGTTGTATGCTGAGTCTTAGTCAAATGCCACATCCCTTCTTATGTCGATCATCTTGTATCCTGGAAAGTATATTCTGTAAGCCTTCGATTTTTCACTATATCTCACAAATATTCCCTTCTTTCTCGAAGTATCTAACTTCATTCTGTTCTCCTTTCGAATGTGTATGTACACTGGGAAAGAAAATATCCTTAGATGGGTGGCTTCTAGTTTCTCATCGGAGAAATTTTTTTCTGGTGTCTTGTTTTCCTGTACTTTGTGTGGAGTACAATTCTATAGCTACACGGCTGTTCTTGTAGCTTATACCCATAGATGCATGGGAAGATCTTATTCATGAAGCATTTCCCTTGCTTCTTCCATAATCATTTTATTCTTCCTTTCTGCAACTCCATTTTTTTTGGATTGTATGGAGTGGTCAACTCCCTCTTAATCCATGAACCTCTACATAATTCCTTGAATTCTTCTTATGTGAATTCTCTACCATTGTCTGATAGAAAGGTATTGATTTTCTTTTCTATGTGATTCTCCACCAAGGCTTTCAATTTCTTAAATATGTTGAATGCTTCATCTTTTCTCATCAAGAAATATATCCAGGTCTTCTTAGAAAAATCATCAATGAAAGAAACATAATATACATACCCACTTAATGAACTGGATGACATTGTACCACATACATCAGAGTGGATGCGTTCCAAGATTCCTTTTTCTTTTCTCTCACTACTTGGAAATGTCTTATTTATGTTCTTTCCCTTCACACATCCTTTGCAGATGTCTTCACGCTTTGTTTGGACTTCAGGAAGACCGTTTACTACTTTGTTTGCAAGTGATAATGCTATACACTGCACATGTGCAAGCCTTTTTTTCCATAATTCACTTGGCTCCATGGAGTCATGGACCAAGGCTTGTTCAGGTTGGCCTTTTAGTTTTTATAAATCTATCGTCTTGCTCTCCAATCAATTCTGCATCATCTATGTTCTTTCCTTTTGGAAACATAAGAAATTTTCCATCAATAAATGAAACCCCCATACCTTTTGCATCCAATGCAGATATGGAGAGAAGGTTCTTATTGAGTCCTAGAACATATAGAACATCATTCATCTTCAAATATTTTCCAAAGTTCATCTTGTAAGATTCTTCACCACTTCCTTTTATATGGTATTGATAATCATCACCAAGTCTCACCTTGTGGGGTGACTCATGTTCAGATAGATTCACAAAGGATTCATTAAATCCTGTCATATGCTTGGAATCCCCACTATGTACAAGCTAATCATTCCTGCCATGTGAAATAGTACCTGTGAAAGCTGAAATCATTTGCAATGAACAGCAACAGGCCGTCGACAGCTCCCTGAAGAAGCCAACATATAGTCTCGAAAAAGTAAAAAATGTTAGAGTTGTTGTTGAAGAAGCACAAGTCAGGGTCGTGGCTATGCTGATCACTGGTTAGAACAATCCACGATTCCTTGTTTCTATGGTCGTATAGTCGTTGAAAGATCTTGTTGGTGAGAACAATCTGTTGCCAAGTGACATAAATTTCCAGAGCTGTTGAGAGCTCAGAGACAGATAGCCATGACAGTATGTCAAAAATAATATCTAAGGGGAGCCTATCGAATGGGAAATCCATTGATCCATCACCACGCGGTTGATCCATCACCAAGTACTTTTGATTCTTCAGATTCAAAAGGTATTGCAATACAATGAATCACCATAGCATCAATTTATACAAAAGATCAAGACATCTATGTTAATTTTAATTCGAGTTCCATAATGTTTTCCCAAGAAATGGGTTTTAATTGCTACCAAAATGGGTTTTTAATGTCATATATATTTATTTTTAATCAAAACTGATAAAAAATGGTTATTAAACACTATTTTTGTTTTAACAAATGGGGAGAGAAAATTTGGCCATGCCTAATTTTGGCACACCCTTCAATACATGCTGTCAACACAGAGGGCATAGGTGCGTGTACCATTCCCGGGGATGTAGCCTCTGCATTGATTAACCTTTATCACCAGAGAAGTGATTGATGAACCATTATTTACATACGACCGATGGGTTACCTACACAACAATCGTTACTCGTTCATACATGATACCTGGATGCATATAACGACACAGAACACGAGAGTTCGCATGTACGCAACAATTGTTCATACCTAGATGCATATAACTAGACGGAACATGAATTGATACAGTCACCCTTACCGCGTTGGATACATAGTTACTCTGCATCACTTAACGTATTATAAGCCACAGAAATGGAATAAGGGTTGAATTCACATTTCTGTGTAGGGGAAGTAGTTAGATTCATATAGAGGTGTTAAATAAAACTCTATAATGAATGGGTCGCGTGTTTTTAGTTGTCGTGGTGGATAGAATGAAGTAGACCCGTTAACCTTGGTGAGATCCCAGGACCCAAGGTAAGGGGTGGTTCTGTTAGTTTAAAATATATTCACATTTATTATATAGAGTAGTTAAATTCACATTTATTAGATAGAGGTGTTAAATAAAACTCTATAATGTGTTTTAAGTTGTCATGGTGCAGAGAGTGAAGTAGACCGATTAACGTTGGCATGATCCCAAGGGAGTGGGTGGGATCCCAAGGGATGGGATGGGTTTTGTTGGTTTAAATGTAGAGTTGGTGAGTAAAGCGAGTAAGCAAATAGTTCATTGGGACTCTGAAGGCTATTAAGACTTATATCTCATTTAGGTTTTGTTGGTTTAATTGTAGAGATGTTGAGACTAAGCAAATAGTTCATTCGGACTCTGCACCTGTTGGGAATTATATATCATTTAATTCAATCTATTTAACTTACCTTTTTGATAGGCAATGGTAAGGTTGAAGCTGTAAAGCTAGTGCTTCTTAACTTAGCTCTTACAATATTTATGAGTAAGGTATAAGTGTTTCTCTTTAGTGAACCTTTTATTGCTCATATTGAGGGTTTTTAAATGTTTTTTATATTTTTTACTTGAAAATTAAATATTTTCATGATTATACAATATAATAATAATATTTAATATGATTAATACATTGGTATTTATGTGTATATATACTTTGTAACTATTAATTCACGTTCCATAATCATATAACTCTTTTTCTAATGATAAGATAAATGATATTAATGTGTATATATACTTTGTCATGATTAATTTTGGTTCCATAATTATACTAGCAAGATGATAAGATAAGTTGAATAGAAAATAAAATAAGGGTAATTTCATTTCCATAATTCTTTGAAAGAAAATGGTTTTTAAATGCTTTTAGCCTTTTTTTTATTTGAGTATGTAAAAGATGGTTAATTTTGTAATTTAAACATTGTGTGGAATATGACCATACTGATAATTTTGTAATAAGAATATGTGGTTTAACAATCTCTATATCATTGTTAATGAGAACATCAATTAGTTATAAGTTTTTCAAAGATGGAAATTCCCAAACCACAATAGTGACTATATATTAATAAGGAAATATTTATATAACTAAATTCTTAACTAATCAAGTTTAAATTATTTTGAAAAATATTTTAAATTAATATATTAAAGATAATTATTTTAATATAATATTTATTTTTTTAAACACTATATAAAAAAATATGGGAAACATTAAAATAATTTATTTAATTAAAAATTAAATAATTTGTAAAATGATTTTAAGTAATTAAAAATAAAAAATTTTATTATAATGTACATTAATGGTTGTTGAAGTGTTTAAAGTGTATAAACAAATGGATATTTATGTTGGTTATTAAAATTGATAGATATTTAATGTAAAACAATAAACTATTGGTGAAATCATAAGAACTATTGTTAGATTTTTATCGCTTATTCAATATGATTAGGATCTTATCTTAGAGAATAACATGAATAGAAATACTCACAAGAGACAAAAGACACAAAGATTTTTTTTGGGAAACCATAAAGGAGAAAAATCCTAAACTTCCTAAGAGATAGAATGAGCACCACTAGCAAAAGTAAAACCCAAAAGAATAAAGATGATCTTCGAGAGCTCTCTCTCTCTCACTTGTGCGAGCTAATCCTCTCTCTTTCATGCACAATTGATGAGTGAGTGTGTGTGTTAAAATATAGAGTCTGACTCTCTATTTATACCTATTTTCCACTTGAATGTTTCTCCTATAGGACCGACTTCTCTAGGAGACTCTAATAAATACAACTTAACTCTGGGGTCTAATTCCCCGACATATAATGGAGGGTTAAGCTCAATGACTTTACATGACTTAATTACAATAATGACTCTCTCGATCGAACGAATAAACATCTCTGTTGGGGTACAATAAAATACAATATGAAATATACAAGTGAATATATTCTGAAGTTACAATTACATTAACACTCCCTCTTAACTAGAAAGGTATTCTCTTAACACAAACATCAATACATATAGTCACAAGTATTCAACGTTGTATCATCATCATCATTGGTGTTGTTGTTCTCATCATCTCGATCAAATGGTTCTATCTCTCGAATTTACTCGACATACAAATTTCTACAGAGCCAACCCTTTTTCATGTTGGATGTAGGCCTAGACTCCATGTAGGTATTCAAATCATCAAGTAGGTATAGCTCAGGACTTATTGCCTTGAAAAACCTGAATGATTTCCAAAAACTGATTATATGCCTCTACAAAACCTTAAGGAGAATCTTAGGACTGATTATATGCCTATGCAAAACCTGAAGGATCTCTTAGGACTGATTATATGCCTTTGCAAAACATGAAGAAGCATCCCACGACTGATTATATGCCTTTGCAAAACCTGAAGGATCTCCGAGGACTGGTTATATGCCTCTGCAAAACTTGAAGGAGCATCCCAGGACTAATTATATGCCTCTTCAAAACCTGAAGGATCTCCCAGGACTGATTATATGCCTCTGCAAAACATGAAGGAGAATCCCATGACTTATTATATGCTTCTGCAAAACCTGAGTCCCCTACTATCATATTGTCATCTTCAGATCACCTCATAGTCACTCGAAGCACAACATATATGCACACATCTCTACCACAACCCTTACATCTGCACCATGGGAGGACACACCTACCACCATGTGAGAATGACTCTCATGCATTTGCATCTTCTGGACCCATCAGCTCCCCTTCAGAGGAACCTCTATCTGAACCACACTAGTATTCTCTTTGAAGTATTCAAAATTCACTCTAGCTAATGGTTTGGTTAACCCGTCCGCCATCTGCTCATCCGTCGCAACATACTTGAGCTTCACTGCTCTTCTCTGCACCATATCTTTGATATAGTGGTACTTGATCTCAATGTGCTTCAATTTTTCATGGAACACTCGGTTCTTAGAAAAATTCAAACAACTGTAGTTGCCACAGAAGATAGAAGTTGCCTCTAATTGGAGATAAAAAAATCAGACAATAGCTTTCTAAGCCATACTGCCTCACAACTAGCTGAACAATTTGCGGCATATTCCGCTTCGGTTGTACTTGGTGCCACACAAGACTGTTTCCTGCTAAAATTTCACATAGAGACTTAATCAGTAGACACTTAACACAAGATCGCATTGTTACTTGTATCTCACCAATGAAATGCAACACATGCTTGTTTAAAAAAAACCCATTAGGTGGGATGACTATCATTGAGATTGAATCTATGCAAGTTTTCATATCGATGTCTAGCACATACAGAAGTATTTTACGAGCCATATACTTCACCAAAAAAAACATTTCTTGAACAAAAGCTTAGAATGATATTATACCTTTAAAATGAAATTGCAATAAAGCTTGAAGAGCATGTTAGCTAGAAGCAATATTAAAAGGATTTCTTTTTCGCATTATGCACATCGATGGCTTTTGAAAACAAAAAATCAAACAATAGCTATTTCTTGTGAGAAAACTTAGGAGACACATATTATATTCACCTTCAATATCATAACTGTTGAAATATTGTAATTTAAAAGAATATTCTAAATGTATTTTACTGTTGTACCCCAATGGAGATGTCTTATTCCTCCGTCGGGATGTTACTACTATATTTGGTCATCATATATTCATGAGGTATAAACTCCATTGTAAGTTGGGTCAATAGTACCCTAATGAATATAATATAATATTGTTTTAAGTCTTCCTAGGTGAAGTCGTCCCAATCAATTTAGTGGGGCTAACTTGTTAGGGTAAAAGTCAAGTGATAGAAAGAGTATAAATAGAGGAGCTCTGTTTTTAATTAGAACACACACACACTCACTTGTGTATAGCGCATAGGAGAGAGAGAGAGAGAGAGATACATACAAGCAAGGAGGATGATCACCTCTTTTGGGGTTTTATCTTATACATCTATATAGAAGAAGTTTTCCTAGTTCTTCTTCCCCTTGACGGTTTACAAGGTGAAACTCTCTCTCTTCTCCCTCGAGCAAGAAATTAGGGTTTCTGCAAAGTTTTGGATTTTGAATGTTTTCTTGCATAGAAACTTGTACCTCCCTAGATCACATCTATTAATAGCTAGATAGGATATTTTGAGTGTGTGAATCTATGGGAAATCCAAACCCTAGTTTGGCCATGAGCAAGAAAACTATAGAAAACAAGAACCACAAATCTACAGAAACTGAAATATCACAAGCAAGTTTTGAAGGGTGAAGATTTGGAATCTTTAGAAACCAAGTGGACCAACCAACTCGCCTCAATCAAGTGCATATCCTGATAAGGTCAACTTTTCATTTTGAGAAATTTCAATTTCTTAGTGACCTCATGGATAAGATGGCCCCAAGCACTAAGCTTTAGGACGAGTTGGAAGGCATACAAAAGTTCCTAGCACGGAATTATAAGATTGGTCTCATTCTTAGAGAGAGTGATCTTGAAAAATACATCAAAGATGAAGTTGTAGAACTGAAAGAATATGAAGCTAAGGAGAAGCGCTAGAAGGACCTAGTCAAGGAAATGAGGATCATTGATGATTCTATCAAAATATCACTTGATCCCTCAATTTTCATCTAAAAATACACCAAAGAAAATGTATGATGCCCTTTCCAAAATGTTAGAGGGAAAGAACATTAATAGAAAGATGAATTTGAGAGGTCAACTGAAGGGTACCAATATGAGTAAAGGAGAATCCATTCAAGATTACTTCACAAGGGTCACCCATTTCAAGGAACAACTAAATGCCATTGGAGACTCCCTTGATGAAGATGAACTATTTATGACTACTCTTAATGGTCTTACTAGACCTTGGGACATTAGAGTAAATTTCAACTGAAAATAGGCCTCCTAAGGAAAATTAATAAAAGAATAGTTAAAATAACAAAATAATATTTATTAATTTTGGAGGAAGAATTGAAAAAAATACTTTTTTTGTATTTTCGACATATATCCTTGTGTTTTTACTCAAATTTTAATCGGGAGAGCTCGTTGGATGTGAAATTAAATTATGCATCCAACGAGTACCCGCATGACATACTTTTGATGGGTCTCTCTACCCCAAAAACAAGAAATACCTAAAAAAACGTAATCATCATCATGTTTTTTAGGTATTTCTTGTTTTTGTGGTAGCAGGGCTCGTCAAAACTATGCTGAGTGGGTACTCGTTGGATGTGGAATTTAATTCCACATCCAATGAGCTCTCTTGATCAAAATTTGAGTAAACACACAGGGAGATATGTTGAAAATACGAACAAAAAAGGTAGTTTTTTTATGATACCTATTCCCAAATTTATATTAAAAATTGTTTAAGAAATGCTCCCTTTTTGAATTTTAAAGCATTTTGATTGGCTAATACATGATGACCTCGAAATTGTATTATTTTTGGAAGGCCCATTTTAAATTGAAATTTCCTCTAATGCTCATTCATATAGACTATGTGTGCCATAAAAGAAAGTATGAAGTTTGACATTGTATGGGGAGATTGCATCCAAGAAGAAGCTAGAGTAGGTAACATAAATATCTATTTAGATAATATGATCAAGTTCTAGCCACCCATACCAAAAGAAGAAGAAAATCAAACTTCAAGAAGGATAGTCACAAGGATTATAGACCTCCAAAGAAGTTTCAAAGGAAAAGAGAAAACAATCAAAATAACAAGACTACTCCAAATATCAATGTTATAACTATCATAAGATAGGACACCTTTCTAGAGAGTGTCCATTGAATAAGAACAACAACAAAATACATCATGATCATCTAGCTTAAGATCAGGATGAAAAACAAGAAGAAATACCTCGAAAGAGACAAGAAAGAGTGGAAGATGTAGAAGATACATGGCTTATTGATAATGGTTATTCAAAGCACATCACATGGAAGAATAAGGCTATTTCAAGGCTAAAAGAGAAGAACTCTCCTCAGAAAGTATCATTAGGAGATGGCCGTCAATATCCCATCAAAGGAATTGCTGATTCAAGCTACAATCTTGACTCTTGAACCTCCATGAAGACAAAGGAAGTACTATGTGTATCAGGTTTGAAAAAAAAAACTTAATTTCCATCTCAGCATTAGATAAGAAAGGATACAAAGTTTATTTTGTAGATGGACAAGTACTCACGTGGACCAAAGGAAATACTCTTGAAGATGATTTGGTAATTGGTGAAGACAAAGGAGTATTGTAGAAACTCAAGGGACATCCAAAAACAACCCTTATCCATGATACCACTATATTAAGTGAACTATTCAATAGAAGGCTTACTCACATCAACTACAAATCATTACCCTATGTGAGAAAAGTGGTAACAAGTTTATGATAATTGAGGATCAATCATGAAGATACTTGCAAAGGATGTGCAACAGGAAAGAATATAAAGAATATGTTTTCAAAGAGTGAAATAAAGACTAAATAAAGATATGGATATAATTCTTGAATACAAAGAGTGAAGTGTTTAGGAAATTCAAGGAATTCAAAGCCTTTATAGAGAGCCATTCAGAAAGAAGAATCAAGACACTCATAACAAATAATGGTGGAGAATATACTTCAACAGAATTTGAGGTATTCTTCAAACAATATCGAATCGAGAGGGAACCAACCACTGCCTACAATCCCCAACATAATGGTGTTGTGGAAAGAAATAATAGAACCATTATGGAAACAATGAAAAAAATGATTCATGATCAATACCTTCCCATGCATCTATGGTTGGAAGCAACAAGAAAAATTATGTATGTGCAGAACAGATTGTCTCACAATGCCGTAGGATTCAAGACTCCTAAAGTAATGTATACAGGAAAGAGACCTAAAATGATTCATCTCAAGATATTTGACTGTCCAGTATATGTACACATTCCAAAAGAGAAGAGAACCAAGTTGGATGCTTCTGTAAAGAAGATAATATTTTTTTGATACTTTGAAGTCTCCAAACCCTTCAGTATATACATTCAAGGATTCCATCATATAGATATTAGTAGGGATGTAACATTTGATGAAGAAACGGCTCTTAAGTAATCTAGAATGTGTCAGCTTGAATAAGTACATGAAGAGGATGTACATCCTAGAAAGGTGGAAGTTGAACCCTCTCCTAAAATAGTAGCATGAGAATATCATGATATGCTAGAACCTCAGGAGACCTCTACTATGGATATATCTTGAAAGAGAAAACCTGCTTGGGTAAGAGAAATCATACAAGAATCAGAGAAGTATGGATCTCTAGAAGGATCCACACGAACAAGCAAGAGATCAAAGCCATTCTCCAACTATGTAGCTTTGATGCTTGATGTTGTAGATCAAGAACCTACTAGTTACTAGGAATTTTTATAGAAGAAAGAATGGGTAGAAGAATGATGAAAGAATACCAGTCAATAATGAAGAATGATGTTTGGGATATAGTACCCAAACAAGGAAACAAGAGTGTGGTATCTTCCAAGTGGATCTACAAGATAAAAAATATTATTGATGGAAGTATCAAAAATACAAGGAAAAATTTGTGGCTAGCAGATACTCTCAGAAGGAGGTAATTCATTATGAAGAGACATTCGCACCAGTAGCAAGGTACACTTCCATCAGAACCATCATGGCACTTACTTCCATGATTAAGTGGAATATACACAAGATAAATGTAAATACAACCTTCCTGAATGGTGTGATTGAGGAAGAAGTATACATTGAACAACCACAAGGATTTGAAGTTGAATACAGAGTGAGTCATGTATGTAAATTTAAAAATGCTCTGTATGGATTGCAGCAAGATCCTAGAGCTTGGTATGTAATAATAGATAGCTTCTTGACAAGCTTGGTCTTTACCAAAAGTAAAGATGATTATAACATTTACCTTAAGGTTATGGATGATGAACCTCTCATATTATTACTATATCTAGATGATCTATTTCTAACAGGAAATGAGAAACAAATTGCAGAAAGAAAGAAGAATCTAGCTGAAGAATTTGAGATAAAAGATCTTGGATTAATGCACTATTTTCTCGGGTTGGAAGTGTGGTAGAGTGCAAAAGGAATATTTCTTAATCAGGTAAAGTATGTTGTTGAAATATTAAAAATATTTCATATGTTCGAATGTAAAGGCATGAACACACCCGTGGATACCAACCTAAATCTATTATCTGATGAATCAGCAGAGTTAGTGGATGTGTCAGTATAGATAAATTATTTGTTCATTAACATATCTAACGAATACCAGGCCATATATATGCTTTGTTATGAACAACTTGAGTCAATATCTAGTTAAACCTAGACATGTTCACATGATAGCTTCAAAGCATGTGATGAGGTACCTAAAAGTTACAATAGAAATTGGACTATACTATGATAGAGATCATGACTACAAACTGTATGGATATACAGATTCATATTTGGTAGGAAGTGTTGTAGAAAAGAAGAGCACCTTAGGTGGATGTTATTGTCTGAGATCCACCATGATCTCATGGTTTAGCAAGAAACAGTTCAGTGTTGCTCTCAGCATAGATGAAGGAAAGTACATAGCACCTTGCTCCGCTAGTTGTGAAGCCATATGAATTCGAAAGCTGATGTCGGGTCTATTTTACATAGATTTGGATACCACACTGGTTCTATGTGATAACAAGAGTTGTATAAATCTCACAGAGAATCCTGTGTTCTGTGATAAATCAAAGCACATAAAAATCTAATATTTTTACATAAGGGACGTGGGACAAAAGGGAGCTATACAAATCTACTATGTGAGTATAGTTGAGCAAGTTTCTAATGTGTTTACCAAGCCTCTATCTCAAGTAAAGTTTGAATACTTACATGACATGCTTGGTGTAGTCCAAAAAAACTTTCCTTGCAAGGAGGAACAATGATGATGATATAGATATTCCTTGAAAGAAGGAACGATGATGATATGAACCCTCCTTGAAAAAAGGGCAGTGAGTTGATGATATAAACCTCCCAAGAAAGGGGGAGTGATGATAAGATTTCCATTGATGATGGGATGGCAGTGATGTTCTAGTACCAAAGAGGCTAAGTGAGCCTACAGATGCTGATGAAGTGTGGCATTCCCTTGTGGATGATAGTACCATCTTTTGATGATGGTTTTATGGACAATAACACTCTCTTGATGAGAGTGGTCCTAGATATTACTAGCTAAGGATGTTACTGTAGATGATACTGTCACATGGATAGTGTTCCTTCATTCAATTGTAGACGTCATAGAAAATAACACTCGCTTGGGAGTGGTCCTATCTTTAACAAGTTGAGGATTGTCTACTATGAGTGTTGACAAACGAAAAGTCTTGCATTCAATTTCAATTTCGATCATATGATGTATAGATGTATTACCTTGATATTGCTGAATATTATCTCTCTCATGACTCATATAGTTGATGATGTTGTTTTCAGTAGAATACCCTTCTCGTTAAGGGGGGGTGTTGAAATATTGTAACATCGAAGAATATTCTAAATTTATTTTACTAATATACCCCAAGGGAGATGTCTTATTCCTCTGTCGAAATGTTACTATTGTATTTGGTCATCATAGAGTCATGAGGTATATCCTCCATTGTAATTTGGGTCAATAATACTGAAATGAATATAATATAATAATGTTTTGAGTCTTATTAGGTGAATTCGGTCCATTCACTTTAGTGGGGCCGACTTGTTAGGGTAAAATTCAAGTGACAGAAAGAGTTTAAATAGAGGAGTAGTGTTCCTCATTGAACACACACGCTCACTTGTGTATAGTGAATAGGAGACAGAGAGACATAGCAGCAAGGAGGAGGATCACTTGTTTTGGGGTTTTATCTTATACATCTATATAGAATTTTTTTTTTCTATTTTTTCTTTCCCTTGAGGGTTTCCCAAGATAAATTTGTTTTTATCTTGTGATTGTGTTTCTTTAAGTGATTCTGCATATGACACTATTGTGAATTTGGATTAAACACTAATGATATCTACCTAAGCATATGAAATCTTAAGAATACCATACAACTAAATATCACACGAAAATGGACTTGAAATACCTAAAATGTTGTGGAAAAGAAAGCAATGATCTACTTTCGATTTAATAATCTATATCTCCAACCATATAGTCATAGTTTTAAAAACTAACAATAATTAAAAAATATATATATCATGTTATTTTCAACAGTATAGATTAAAAATAGTTAAAATTGAAAAAAAAACAATATAATAGAGTGTATTGTTACTATTCAATACTATACAATGAAGTCACTGTTTTTTTTTTTTTAAATTTAAAAATTCGAACGAAAGGGAACATTCCATTTTAATGTAGCATAAGATTATTGAGGTTATAGGAAATGATAAAGGCCATGAACCATAACATCAACCCCTTAAAGTGAATATTTGGCATAAAATTTTGATATTATGCTTATGAGTTCAAACTATTTCTCATTGAAAGCTCATATAATTTTACTAGATTACTAATGAAAATCAACTTATTGATGTTGTAATATCCCTAATTTAGATATCGGGAGATATCAATTCTAATACAAATAATCAAACATAAAGACTCAAAACTAGGTGCTAGAAATAGATTGGGATTGAGTAGTATTTCTCAAAATAGTGTTGGATTCTTCTCGCGTTCATTAAGACTCACGGCATCGTTATAAAAATGGTCATGATAGGTATGAAAAATAATACCATAGGAACATCAGATCAAAATTCATTCAAATTATTTTCACAATATCATGTTTCCTTTGCTAAAATCACTGGGACCATTTAGGCTTTGAGCATTAGTTGTGGAAATTGAACCCAAGTGATAGATTAATTACACTCACAAAATTGATAATCAAATATGCAAAATTCACATAACAGGAGACTGAAATTTGAGCATAACTTAATACTGTATTGAATAAGTGTACATTATCCAACCATATGAATTAATAGGCTGCTCAAATATATAATTATATTAGAGATTCGAAAGCACTAGGTTGGTATTCGAATTGGTAAAAAAACAGGCTTACTAAATCTAGTCAAATCCCCCATATGTGCAAGAAAAGATTTCCAAATCTATGAAGATGCTCACGAATAGGACAAAGAAAGTGGGAAATATGATAAGTGATGGAAGGACATGAGGACTTCACTTGTTGGCCAATATCCTATCACGTTAGTTCATATTGTGGGTTTTAAAATTATTGAAAATTGAACCAATATATTGCAGGTATTGGGGAGATGAGGGGTTTAAGGTGGGGGTGGGTAGAGTGGTTTATAAAAATTGAGGTATAACAAGGGGTGGGGAGGATGTTTTATGTATTGGGAGGGGGTTTCAATAAAAAGGGTTTGGGTCAATATCTTTGGAAATTAAGGGTATTCTTTAATATCCCGCGATCGCACATGATATGTGAGATGTTCACTAAGTGAAGTCCCCGTGTGGAAAGAAAACTCATTCATGCTTTTTTTTCCGATAAAAGGAGGGAGGATGATGTGAATTAAAAATAAGACAAGTTCTCTTAGACTAGCTTTTCCTTTATGCCTTAAAACTGTTGTAAAGTAAGGCAACTTTTAGAAAAAGTAGATCTGTGCATTTAGGAACCAAGAATAAAAGAATACTTGCTAAAATAGTTTTCACAATAATTCCAAAGTGCTACATGACCCAGTTTAGCAAGTATTGACTTCTAGGTGCATGTGGAAGCCAACTAGAATAGAGAGCAATCTAGGAATAAAACAAAAATGATTAATTAATGTCAAATATGGGTAACTATGGGTTTATTATTCTAAAAACCCCCTTAATCTTGAATTTATGTCTAAATATCATAAAACCATAGGGCCTAGCAACAAGGCTTAGTCACCCTTTAGATACTGCATGTCCATACAACCAAGGAAAGAGGCAAAATACCAGTGGGAAAAATCCTCCCTTAAACATGGACAGGAAACAAAATTTTGAAAATCTTGTCATCAATCATGCTTCACCACATGATAAAAAATCCCCAGCAGTGATTTGAGATTACTGAAGGTCTTCTCACAAAACACTTCGATTAAGATGTCTACTACTTACTCTAAAGATGCGAAGTAGAGTAGAGAAATGGTACCATCATGCACAATCTCCCTGATGTAGTGCATATGGATCTCAATGTGCTTGGTTCTTTGTCTTTGAATTGCATCAGTGAAGATTCAAATGGTGCTTTCATTTTCACAATATATGACCATTGAAAAATCTGATTCTAAACCACATTATCCAAGTATTCTCTGAAATAATAAACATTGAGTAGTTGCATTCAAAACTCCTTTATTGTCTGCCTATGTAGATGAGAGTGCTATGGCACTCTGATTCTTACTTGACCAGCTAACTAGTCCTCCTAAAAGAATGAACACATATCATGAAGTAGAATTTTGATCTGTGTTGTCACCTCCCCAATCATTGTCAGTAAATCCAACTAGCTCTAAGTCATATTTTGCTTTACAGAAAATCACATGAGTTCTTGTTCCCTGAAAAAAGTTTAGGATCCTCTTGGATGCTATCCAACGGATCTCATGAGGTTGATCCATGTATCTCTAAGCCACACTAACTTCCTAAGGTATGTGTAAGATAAATCAAACACCCAATCAACTACCTATACAGTGTGTTATTTACCATAGGAGAAGAACCTGCTTCCTCAAGATTAACTCCTCAAAGGAATGGAGTCTTGCTTGGATTGCAATATTTCATACTGAGCTTGGTGAAAAAATATGAAGCATACTTGGACTGATAAACTTTAATTCCATGTTGGGATTGTGCAATTTTGAGACCTAAAAATTGGCTCAACAACCCCAAATATGTCATGGAAAATGCATGGTTCATTGCATCCTTCAAGGAAGCAATCTCTTTATTTGAACTTCCTGTAATCACTAAGTCATACACATAAAGAAAAAAATCATTAAATAACCATGAATCATCTTCAAATAAACATTGGGATCATACTTGCATTGAACAAAACTCAGTGAAAACAGAAATCCATCAATCTTCACATACCAAGCCCTAGGGGCTTGCTCAAGCCCATACAATGATTTATTTGACCTGTACACTAAATATGGATTAGAAACAAACCCTTCAGGTTTCTGCATATAAATATATTTAGTAAAATCTCCATGTATAAAATCACACTTCACATTGCTTCGAAGCCGCAATGGCTAGAGCTAGCCTTATGGAGTTTGTCTTTGCCACTGGTGCAAAGGTATAATTGTAATAAATGCCATGTAATTGTGAGTATCCATTAGATACCAATATTTCCTTATATTTCAAAGGTTAACCATCATAATTTTACTTATTTTTGAAGACCCAGTTACACTTTACTAGCTTTCTCCATGGGGGAGATCAACCAGTTCCCATGTGTTATTCTTCTGGAGCGAGCTGAATTCTTCTTTAATGGATGTTTGCCATATTGGATCATATGATTCATATTAATATGTATTAGAATCAGATTCAACCATCAAATAACACTTCTTATCAAATATTGAATATTTCACACAAAGGGCACTCTCAAATTGAGATCTAGTCTTCCTAGTGTCACTGGGATTTCCAGCTAGTTCCCTAGTTGCATGAATGGTCCTTGATGCCCATTTTTGTATTGTAGGGCTGTTAGTTTATGAAATTAAATCATCATTATCAGAAATATTAGAATCATCAAACTCATTAGTCTCTTCACTTACAATCATAGGTTGTGGTGATGAAGGGGACTCTCCAACTTCAACCACTGCTAAAGGCTCTTCTTCAAACTGAACACTTATTTAAATGAAATATTTGTTTGTGCTCAAGCTGATCAGATTTTAACCAAGTTTGAATATTCAGAATACACAACAAATAGGAACTCTTGTCTTTGTGGTTTCAAATCCTTCCTCTTTTCAGTTGGAATTCTAGCCCAATCCTTTGAGCATAAAATCTTGAAATGGGTCACATATGGCTTGTGCCCACTCCAAGATTTAAAAGGAGTAATACCATCAACATGCTTATGTGGCACCCTATTCTGGATATAGGATGCACATTTTATATCCTTAGCCCGAAACTTTGGTGGCAAATTTTTAGCCTCCATCATGCAAGTTTCCATCTCCTTCAGTGATCTGTTCTTTCTCTCAGCCACACCATTTTGCTGTGGTGTGTAAGGAATAGAATGTTGCATATAGATACCTACATCTTTGCAGTACTATATTAACTCAAAATTGACATACTCACCACCCTTTTTAGATCTGGGGATCTTGAGTCTCCTCCTAGACTGTTGCTCAACGAAGGCTCGAAAGACCTTGAAGAGGTTAAAAACTTAAGAATTGTGATGTAGAAAATAGACCCAACAATACCTTGAATACTCATCTATGAATGTGAGTGCATATTTGTATTGAATCATGGACATATGAGGAAATGGACCAGCAATGTCACTGTGGATCAACTCAAGGGGTGTAAAGGTTCTCTCATGACTAGCTTTCTCATACTTGTGCTCTGGGTGTTTTCATAGGATACAACCTTGACAGACTCCTTTAGAAAACTTGATCTTTGGTAACCCTATGACCATATCTTTATCACTCAAATCAGAAAGATACTTATAATTAATATGGCCAAATATTTCTTGCCAAAGATTGCTTGCTTCATTAGCATGATTAAGAAAAGCAGAGGGGTTTGAGTAGGGTATGAAATGGGAAAACCCGTATACCTTCGAAGTCTGATCGACAACACCTTTTTCTATGAATTTACCATTCCAAGTCTCTGTGATTTCAAATTCAATGGGGTAGAAGATGAATTTCTTCAGAGACCTAGTGTGAGTCATCTGATACACTAACAAGAGATTAGAGGCACAACCTGGAACATACAACACATTATTGAAATTACCATGGTCAAGATCAATCCTTCCCTTTCTCATACTATCAGTCAGAGAGTTATCTCCCAAAACTATTGGTGGACCTTCTGACATGTCAAGAGAGGGGAATATCTCCCTTTTCGAAACCATGTGTCTGGAAGCTCATGAATCAATGATGAAACTAGGCGAGCTTGAGGTGCCAGCAACCAAGACATGTACTATATCCTTGTCTTCTGAATTTGATTCTCCTTCCCTCTTCTTTGAGTAATCAGGAAGGGAGATGTTGTTCTTCTCCAGGATTTGGGTCAACATGTCAAATTTCTTTTTCATACAAGAGCTCTTAGGATGATATCCCTTGCTGCAGTATGTGCAATTGCTCATTTCTCCTTTCTTCTTCTTCTTCTGGGAGTTCTTCTTGGAGACTAAGGGATGCTCTTGAGACTTTGACTTGTCTCTCTTTTTCTTAGGTGTATTTTTAGATTTTCTTTTTCTTTTTCAATCCACCTTTGAATATATAGCAACCAAAACTTGGTCTTTAGAAGGTTTGATGGTGACCATCATCACCAATTTATCTTGCTCATGGGTGAGGGATTCCATGAACTTAGCAAGATTAGGCATTTTCCAGGTTCGAGTTGTCAATTCAATGGCATGGAAGGTCAAAACAAACAATTAATAACGAGGACTAAGCTTAGAGAGTATGGTCAAGACTAGTTTCCATTCCTTCTTTTCGATCCCACATTGTTTTAACTGCAAAACAAGGGCCTTAAACTTGGTAAAGTAGAGTTGCAATGATTTGAAGCTACCAGGACTCAAGGAGATCAATCCATTATTGATTTGATGGCCTTTCATATCATCTATCTTTCCAAAAATATGTTCATAATTATCCCATGCCTAATTAGGATATGTCAATGAATCAAGATGAAAGAGGATGTCTCTTGAAATGCTCAAACAAAAAAGACCATAGGCCTCATCCCTCTTATTGTTCCATTTGATTTTCTCTACAATTGCATTGGGATTTGTTTCGGTATCCATGGTAACCATATAGATAACTTTAGCCCTCAAAAATATCTCCATCTCAGCTTTCCATTAAAAGAAATTGAATGGAGTCAAGATGATCCTTTGAGATTGGTCCATATCTCAGCTCCTGTGCTCTTCAGTCAACAGAATGTGCTCCCATTCAGTGATGTCGAACCTGTAATAACAATTTGGAAAGAGAGAAACTGATGTACAAAGGATATCATACCATGTGGAAATTGAACCCAAGTGATAGATCAATTACACTCACAAAATTGCTAATCAAACATGTAAAATTCACACAAAAGGACACTAGAATTTGAGCATAACTTAATCCTGTATTGAATAAGTGTACATTACCCAACCATATGAAGCAATAGGTTTCTCAAATATATAATTACACTAGATATTCGAAAGCACTAGGTTTCTATTCGAATTTGTCAAAAAGAAGGCTTACTAAATCTAGTAAAATCCCCCTTAGGTGCAAGAAAAGCTTTCCAAATCTACGAAGATGCTCACGAATAGGATAAAGAAAGTGGGAAAGCTAATAAGTTATGGAAAGAAAACTCATTCATTATTTTTTTTGGAGAAAATGAGGGAGGACAATGTGGGAAAAAAACAAGGCAAGTTCTCCTAGACTAGCTTTTCCTTTATGCCCTAAAACTGCTGTAAAGCAAGCGAGCCTTAAGAAAAAGCAGAACTGTGCTTTTAGGAACTAGGAATAAAAGCAGACTTTCTAAAATAGTTTCCAAAATGATTCCAAAGTGGTCCATGACCTAGTTTAGCAAGTATTGACTTCTAGGTGCATGTGGAAGCCAACTAGCATAGAGAGGAATCTAGGAATCTAGGAATAAGACAAAAATGATTAATTAATGTCAAATATGGCTAACTATGGGTTGATTATTCTAACATTAGTGAGGATAAATTCCAATTATAAGATCCTATGAACCCCAACATATGAAAACTAGATCCTTGATATTGTATTAGGTTGAAAGTATTATTTAGGAATGGTTTAGCAGAGTTTAGGAGGAAAATTCTTGCTAGGGTCACTCTAGGGCAACTCAAGTAGTCTAAATTCAGGACCTTCGAAATGACCTCAAATGACATCAAATTTTAAAAATATGAGACATGTGTTATGATCATTGCGATATTAAATAACTCCATGAACATAAATCATTCGAATTAATTTTGCATAAATTCATTTATTGAGATTTTATTGAAGTCTGGTCAATTTCTGTGTAAATCTAGGAAGGGTATTGGAAACAAATATAGAAATACTAACTCATTTAGTGATAGAAAATCAGAAATTTAATCAATATTTCATAAGAATATATAAAATATTATGGTATTCCCTAAGTATTTGTTATTACATCATATGTTTGACTTCTACACAGAATTGAGAATATTAAGAATTAAGAAGAAGAATAGGACGATTTGATCTATGGCTTGAATTGTATTCTTCTGAGATTCAAACTTGATTGGTGACTCATTCAAAACTTGCACTAAATATCTATGACAATGGATGAATTACATCATCCTCTAAAAAACATGGCCACATCTCCTAGCTTGAACTAATACCACATTTCCCATGTCAGAGAAGGACAACACTCTCAATTCAATTCACAAACTATCAGAAGATGTGAAAGTGATGCACCAACATTATTTTATAGATAATGTAACACCCCGGTTTTTACCCCATGGTATTAAAATGCATATGATGTAAATATTGTATTAAATCATGGTGTGGAGCTCAAGACAAATGCCCCACCATGGATTTAGTGTCTTATGTATCGACGATTAAAATCGATACCGATGGTTTATGTTCTAGCCAAGCACAATGTGTTTGAGACACCATGTAAAATGCTACATTAATAAAATACCACGACTAGCTATGCGTCGTAACATTAAAGAGATGGGGGAATGGTTTCACAAGGAATAGGGAGGGGGAAATTATTCAAACCTTTGATCCTATGGGAAAAAGGCCAAATGTCAAAGGGAAAACCCATCAAGTTGTCAACCACCCTTTTTGTCTTTTATGCCCAATCATCTAAAATTGGTGAAGGAAGTTATTGCCTTGGGATGGGAAAGGTATGGGGGTCAAATTTGAATATGGGGAGTTACCCATTTTTTGGAAAACATTTTTTTGGCTTCTTGGGCAAGTAAATGCTAGGAAATTCCTTCCCAAACCATTATTCACCCATGCGTTTGCTTTCTCATGCAGCTAAAGATAGCTGGGGAATTCTCCCTCACATTTTTGTGGTTTTCTTCATTTTTACCATGGCTAGGAATTCGATTTGGGTAATGCTCAGTGGCTGGGATCCTCCCTAGGAAATTTTGTTGTGGTTTTCCTCATTGTCATAGCTGGGAAATCCTGTTTTTGTTTTGTTCAATGAATGTGCAGTAGTGATTCATGTTTTGGGGGTTTCAAGAAGTTATTTTTGGTCTTCCTCTGGTAGTTGAGGTTGTTGGTAGTTTTCCACATGATTTCCTGATGTTTTCCTCACTGTTCCATGCCCATAAATTCTTTTTTTTGATTCTCAGTAGTTAGGGAACCAAGATCTCCTGTTTTGGGTGTGAATGATGGTCATTTTTTCCCCAGCAATGCTCAGAGACGTTTTCTGAGATCAGATTTTTGATATGGGGGTTTGTGGTGGCTGAATCTACACAAGAATGTTTCCTAAAAGCATATTTAATGTTCTAGGGTGTTGTTCCCCTCATCCATTTCATTTAGGTTTCCCATAAACGTTTTTCTCATATCCAGTAGTTGTGTGTGGCGGTGCTTTGATTAACTGGTTGACTATGTGTTTGATGCAAAGTGTTTTTTTGGCTGATTAAGTGCAAGGGACCCATCTGTTAAAGGGTATGACAGTGTTTTGGGTGTGATTAATGGCTTGGCTGAGTAAGTCCAAGGAACCCTTATTCTATTGTCTTGTTTCCCTAGTATCCCGATGAACCCAAATGTATTTTTGCTTGGTTGGGTTTGATATGTATTTGGCTATGTGTATGAGCATGTTGTTCCTTAGTTCCTTTTGGAATCATGACTAGCTCAGGGGTGGCAGTGGTGCTGGGGAATTTATGAGCACACTAGCCTATGGTTGGGTGGAACATTGGAGCGTCATAGCTAGTTGCGGGACAATGCAATTACAAGATAAGTATTTACTTTTATTTGTGATTAATCTCTGCAAACTATTTGGTTTATGAATTAAAATGAGCATGTCGAATGTTTGAATGTTTGAGCGAATGAGTTTTTCTTCTACTATAGAATTCACTATGCATCCATGTATATTCATGTTTATTGCATGTTAACAATTTATGCATCTGTTATGTTTTAACCCAATGCATGTTTATGTTTTTATGTTCATGGGGCTATTATTCCCATTTGACAGTAGTAGCATGTTGAGTCGTTTCCTCTCCGTCGGTCAGAGGGTTGGGGACGCGACAGATAATGTTTCTTAGTTTCCAATCTACCTTGACCAATTTTTCCCTCATGAGTAATATTATAAATCTTTTGCTTTATGAGCTTTTCTTTTTTCTTTGCTTTCATGATTTTGGTTTCCCTTCTTTTTCTTTTCTATCCTTGT
>LPNX011144697.1:462206-476596 GCA_001517045.1 Pseudotsuga menziesii | reverse complement strand
AATAATGGAACATTTGGACACTTTTCCATAAAGTTTTGTAAGATGCTGCATAAACCATTTGAAATTCATATCCTTAAAATATTACTCCCTTGGAAATATTTTGATTTCCATTTTTACCATGAACTCATGAATGATCTTGGTTTCAAAATAATCCATATCTAGCTGTAAGGTTTGGATTGAACTTGAACAAAACATGCATAAATGCTTAGCATGGAAATAATCATGCATCAATAAAATTCCATTCCTATGAAAAAGAGTATATGGGTTATACATCAGGTATTTTTTAATGATATTTCCCGAAACAATACTATCAGCACCAAAACAATAGTGAAAATCATCAAATCAAGACTTTGACAATTTTTATTTACCCATTTTTTTTCTAATAGTTGTAGAGAGAGTAGAAAATGAATATGACCTATTTCATATTGTTGGAATGGGATACAACCATTTCCATAATGAAACCCATCATCGTTGAGTTATTTACATAGATATCTAATAACAAGTGTTGGATCAAAATGAGGCGTGGAACACATTGAACAAGTTTTTATTACCTTATTCATTCCTTTATAAACTCTCCCATATTCCTCATCCCATGGAAAAATTCTTTGATTTCCTTGGAAATCCATATATGTTATGAGTGAAATGAATCTCTACATGGTGCATCACCCTTATCATTTTCAATCCTAGGACCAAAATGCAATATCTATATCCTTCCAACTTCATGTTCAATAAATTGATATATGCAATGATTACTCTACTCAAACTCATGACATAGATTTCAAACCAAGGGTGCAATTATTTCAATATCCTACCATGAACCAAAATGTAATCAAAGAGAATCCACTCAATATTACCAAAAAATTTCATATGTGGTCCTCTCATGTAAAATGGTGAATCCACAAGTGCACAAGCCAAGCAAATTGTCATGCATAAAAATACAGAATGGTCATAATGGCAACAAGGACATGTTGCTTGCAAAAAGAAATATTTCAGGGGAATCTAATGATGATGGCCAAAGTGAAGATAAATTTTGGGAGAATACTTAACATTATAAATATATTCCATCTTTAAAGGTGTCTCTATCCCACATATTTCTACATGAATCTTCCATCTGAAATAGTTGAGACCAAATATGATCCCAAGGTCCCAAACAAATATCAGATCGAGGAAGTGTCTCTTACTCCCTCCTCTACTCTGGTTAGTAGGCTCCACTAAGAGCATCATGAATAATCCAAAACCACCAAGAAGGCGAGTATTGAGTCCATACACCATATGATTTTCCATGTAGGAAATCAAAGCATTTCTTCTTATGGATGAACTTATGGAAATCAAGGCTATCTTTCCCTCCTACATCCCACTGAATATGTTGCATTCTCCCAAACACATATACCATTAGGAAAACTATATCACTCCATGTAATTCTTGGATCCCATGGATTATGCAACATTCCACTTTCCATCTTGATCATTTGGCACAAGTTGGTATTCCAAAGGATGCCAAGATCCCATAGCCAAGTTGGAAACCCATCACTTCCATACTTCTCAAAACTCTTGACATGGAATTGAATATCCAATACTCATGTGCATGTGTATAGGAGGTATCTAATGGATGAAAAATATATTGCTCACATGTCAAGGAAATGTCAGTTATAACAAAAAAATCATTTAAGAAACAAGAGACACATGAAAATTTGAACCCAAAATCCAACGGCATATATGTTTAATTTTCAAAATCAATCTATAGGAAATACAACAAGCCTCATCTTTTATAAATGTCGGTTGACTTTTGTTAGATCTCCGACAGAAATATGAGCTCATCAGATATCCGACATGAACTGGTCAAATATCCGAGCACAAATATATTAATACACAAGTCGGATATTCTATGATAGACTTGTCGGATATGATACAACATACTTGTCATATATTCGACCTTCTATACTTTATAGAAGGAATAATATCAGAAAGAAAACCTATCAGATAACCAACCCACGTACTTTACAGACAGTCATATAGCTGACACCATTTGTCGTAACAGGTATGGCATGAATGTCAGAAAGGTGGGGAAGGACATCGGATATTCGATGACATAAAATAGAAAAACCAACAAGGGTTGTAGTGATTTGTATGGAATACTCATCAGATATCGTGGGATGGTCTATCGGATATCCGACCATGATCTATAATTTAAAAAAATATACTAGTTATACGGTCTAAATCTCTTTGTTAGATAAGTTTGTTTGCTCACTATACTACCCCACACAACATGGTAATACATTATCTTCTATATGCCATTAAATAGGTGTATCATGAATCTAGTCAATATCCACTTATAGATTTCCTTTCTAGAATTATATAGCTTCTTAAGTAATAGCTTATGGATTAATGGAGAATTTTGTTGTAAAAGTACACATGGATCTAAGTTACAAATACATGGTCAAAGAAGTATATTTTATGTCATTATACTCTCTGGCTACTAGAACGGACTAATGTAGCAAGAATTTTTTCCATGTGAACGAAGTGTGTCAAATGCAAATCCCCTATTTTCCCCATTTCATTAGTATGTGATTTTCTTGTGAACATGACTGCTTTTCCACTAGCAATAACAAAAATAAAATAGTAAGAAAACCCTTTTCCATACATGTGAAAAGTAATATAAGTTATTTGAAACTGAAATTAGGGTGTTATCTTAGCATATTATTACCTTGAACTCATTGAAAACTATATGCCTATGATGCCAACTCCATAAAATTAAATAGAGTTTCCTAGTGAGAGTGACTAAGTAGTTTTCACAGAAATTAAGCAAATTAGTAAGGAGAACTAGCATATAAGATATTATATCAATTTTTAGCTTATGAAGCTGTAAATTTATTCAAAACACCAAAAAAAACAGATTCATCAAAACATTTAATATTATCATATTACACCTAGTATGTGAATAGTAGAATATTGTTGGAGGAGCTAGTCGATGAGCCGACTAGACTAGTTAGCCAACTAATTAGAGATTAGGTTGGCCTCCAAAGGTCATGTCGGTTTACTGAACCGACAAGTAGTTATTCATAACTGTTTTGTAAATCATATATAATAGGTTGTTGAGCCAGATACGAACTTGGTTTGGTTTGATGTTTGTATGAACCCTTATGTGTTTCATGTAAAATAAAGTTATTATTCTACCTAATATCTTGTGTCTTGTCTCTGTTATGATTATATGATTCTATATGTGTATTATTGGTAACTTAGTGATTTGTGTGATTACAACATTGGTTCCGTTTCCGGTAGTACACACACAGATGAAATGAACATTAGCAGATGATCTCAGAGAAAGATATTAAATACTAGTGGGAGCATAAGATCACAAACTACTTGCAGAATTAAGCTAGAAGAAACAAGTTGAATATGTCCTAGGCCAAGGAGAAATTCTTCACTTAAACACATGAAAATTTTGTAGATTCGGTGCCTTAGTTTCTGAAGAAATTATTGGATGAAAAAGCTAGTAGACACTAAGGAATAAGAGTTTCTCTAGAAACTAATAAGAGGAGGATGAAAAAACCTGTCAAAGTGGTTTGAGAAAATCACAGATGAGTTCTTCCAAAAACATGCCATGGAAGAGAGAGTTTCGATCGAAACTATCAAAAAAATGTTCTATACTGACTTTACTGAGCAATTCCTTTGCTCACTACTGACCCTTTTGTTTAGAATTCTAATCGACAAAGGAGTAGGGCATATTTTCAAACTTTGTCCATCATTGATCAAACTGCCACCAAATACCAACTGGGCGGAGAAGTAGAAAGCGTGGGAGAATTCCATTTCTGAAAGAGAGTGGGATTACTTCTTAAACAAATAGACAAAACTATCTAGGCTTACTAAAGCATCGGGTAGGATATGTGGGGGTAGCTGGTCATATGTCGAGGTAGAGTAGAAGGATTCTAGTCGACATCAGAAAGAGACACCATTAGTGAAAAGTCGAGCCAAGAAAGAAATAATTCGGATAGTGAATCACAAAAACACTCCGGATTTGAAGAAAATAGAAAGATATAAGAGGCAGAAGAGAAGGGAGGAATGAAGAGAGCACGCCATCGCGCTATAGAGAAGAATGAATACTAGGGTGATTGGACATGAAGTACATCCACTAGAGTGAGGTCATGACCGATAGGAAGAAGGAATAAATCAAGAAGTGCAACCAATAGAAGCATATATGTGGATAGAGCAACGTGAAGCTCTCCATATTGAGATACCCTAGGAAGTAAGACCTCTATCTCCAGTTAATCTGAATTTGAGGTCCCATGTGTAGACAATTATCGAAGAGGACCTAAGGCCACGAGCTGGTGATTTTGATGTATAGAGTCGACTAGATGGTGAAGGAAATGAAGTTGATCATTTGGTAATTCGTCGAATTGAGAAAAAAATTGGGTCACATTCTAACCGTACCCATCCAATCGAAGTATCAACCTAATTTACCAAAGCAATGAAGGAGAACCCCCTACCAGACACAACTTTAGGAAATACATAATAGTCGGATCCACGTAGGAGAATATATTAGCTACAAAAAAATATTGGACTTAACAGAAGAAGCCGAGCTCTTGCTGGTATCAAGAGAAGAGAAAAAGTCTTTTTTTTCCATCATCTGGTTCTAAGCTCTAGAATCTATGAGTAGAGCCATGGACTTCGAAGTGCTTTCCATGAGGGCATGACCTCTTTCATGTTGGTATTCCCGATCTTGATTTTCTTTCCTCTAAAATATTTTCGAAAGATTTATGTTATTTCTCTCAAGGAGAGAAGTAGCTTCATCAAGCATCTTTTTCATCCAAGAATGTTCAGGGTAGAAGTCCTTCCCACAGTATGAACACTTGACTTTTTCTTTCCCATGGTGGCCTTTGTTTTTGTTCTTCTTTGAACCAAAAGGCTCTTCTTGCTATTGGTTTTGAACTTTTTCCATAGGAGCTTCAAATTGGTTTTCGGGTTCCTCTATTTCTTTCCTTTCCCCTTCATATCCATGGGTCCCGAAGCAAAGAGGGCTTGATCACAGGAGGATATGATGATCCCCATCTAGACAAGCTTATCATGCTCGCTTGTTAGGGACTCAATGAAGGAATTGAGTGAAGGCATCTTCCATCTAGGAGTTGTGAGATCCTCTGCATGGAATGTAGAAACAAACACCAAATAGTCAGCTCCAAGTTTTGAGACAATGGCGAGGATGAGCTAATCATCCTCCTTCTTCACCTCACACTACTTCAATAGAAGGAATATGTGCTTGAATTTTGTGAAAAAGTCATTAAGGGTCTCAAAATTGCGAGGTTGAAGAGACATCAACTTGTTTTCAAGCTGATAAACCCTCAAGTCATCCTATTTTCCAAACAGGCAGGAAATTTGGTCCCAAATCTCTTTCAGAGTCTTTAATCCCAATAGGTGGAATACAATATCCTTGGAGATAGAGAGACACAATAAATCGAATGCTTCATCTTTCTTATTAAAAAATATAGCCTTGTATATAACATGAGTAGGCTCTTCTTCTATGTCCATAGTGACCTAGTAGATTCCTCTGGCACGTAGCTAGATCTCCATGTCTCCTTTCCATTGATGGAAATTGAACAGAGTCAACAGATCTACTGAAGAAGCCATATGAAATTTTTGTAGTGAATGTAGTGAGCCTATAAAACCTGCAAATCAAAATAGTAAAGTCACTGTAAGGTCAAACAACCCGTACATTTCAGGTTTTCATCACATCCAACATAATTGATCAAGAAAGATTGATCAACAATTCCTTAACTTGGGGTATTAAGTGGTAAACCTTCTGCTTCTGGTGTAGTGCTGGAAATTGATTGCTCAATTTTTCATACAAGACCCATAAAAAACCAT
This sequence comes from Pseudotsuga menziesii, assembly GCA_001517045.1. NCBI lineage: Eukaryota > Viridiplantae > Streptophyta > Pinopsida > Pinales > Pinaceae > Pseudotsuga > Pseudotsuga menziesii. The sequence continues at coordinate 470,741 of LPNX011144697.1, read as the reverse complement.
TTTTTTGAAGAGAATGAGCTTTATCCTGCCGTGAACTATGATACCATATTAATCTTTCACAGTAATCGAGAGACTAAAACACAGTCTCATAAGATATTTCAGACAATTAAGCATGAAAATGGCATAATGGTGCTGCAATAGAATGATGTAGCTCTGTATCATCAATAAATAAATGATAATGCAACACAATGGTCATGCAAGGTGCATGAATTCCAAGACAATTTGAATACTCAAAGAGGTCATTCAAATTGCATGGATGGGTGTAGCTTAATTGAATGTAAGCCTTAATTGGCACACATAGTTAACCACTCAGCTAATCAATAACTCACTCTCACACTAAGTCCTAATTGAATCAAAGTGCAATAGATGACTAAGTCTAACTGAAAGTGACTCATCACATGTAACTTCATGTCCAACTGAAGGAGGTAGCACATCCATAACTCCAAGTAGCTTCGATGGAGTTAACTGAAGTGACACATGTCATCAGAAGTGGTTCTAGGCACCAGTGTTAGCTCGAGTTCATAAATAATGACAAAAAATAGTCACTTAATGAATGGAGGCACCTTCACAACTCAACTTAATTGATTGTAACAATCAGTTATAAATTAGGTACATTTGTGACACTCACATCACCACAGAAATGCTCCCTGTTTGAAGGAGGAATCTCAGTTAGCCTCCTCGAATGAAGGAGAACGCTTAGTTGGCCTCCTTGACTAAAGGAGGATGTGGGTGAGCTCATGTTGATGTCATTGTCTGCTCATCTGATGTCAAGTAAGTCAATTAAACTTAGGATAGTGGGTAAATAGGCCAAATTGACCAAATAAGTGTGCATGTTGGGTAAATGGCTCCAATAGTGGATACATTCACCAAATAATAAAATAGTTAGACATCGTGCATGTCCATAGACAATACAAATGAACTATACAGTTACAAATATTCAAGTAGATGTACCTATGCGTGACTTATCGTTATTGTAGATGCATCATTGACTCCAGCATTAGCAAACCCACTAAGGTATGGCATAGATGACTCTACATCCTGATGTCATAAACATGCGAAAATAACATTAAGAAAAAACTAGTTGTGAGTGAATTCAAAGCTAACCAGCAACTCGCATTGGAAGTACATATTTTACCATGGAATGAGTAGGCTGATCATCATGGAAACCCTCTCTTTTTAAGGAAGAGGTTCATGTGTTGTAGACAAAATGATTTTCTACGTTTGGACTACGATGAGATCCAAACCAAATAGGTGGTGGAGGGATTTACGATAATGGTTGCAGTCATAAAGTGTTACCATAGTTAGACATGGACTTCAATGGGTGTAATAATATGTACTGAAAAAATAACATGTTGTAATATACTTAGCCCTTCCTAGGACATATCCTCCCATGGAAGCGACCACTCCCAACAATTTCTTTCCCCTCTGCAGATACAGATAACATTTGCAAATTTAAAAATTAAAAAATATTAGCAACCTATAAAGGAGTGTATAGTAATAAATTTAAATAATTTGAGAAAGATTCGATCATTAACAATGTACTTACATTGTTGAAATAGACATAAAATCCACATAGGGGTAATTCACTGAGATCAATTTCTCTACCATCTGGTTCAAAATGGGGTTCCTACAACTTCAAAAATTGTAAATATTAGACCATTTAACAAATTAATCAAGACTAACACATGTATTAAAAAAATTATATGTATTAACAAAATGAAACATGTTGAAATATTACCTTGGTGTAGCTTGTTTAGCTCTTAGTTACAACCACACCGGGTGCACTACCACCCCCATTAGAGGCATCAAGCTCCTGCAAGAGTAAAAAGTGCATATATTACGAATATTTTAATATGTGTACAATATGGAAAAATTAAAAATTAAACAACAATAGAGTTTTAAAAATGTCCTTACATGACCACCATTCATCATAGAGGTACCATGTGTTGGTCCAGGACCATAACAGGATTGACCACACTTTGTACACACGTGTGGCTCTCTCTCGGGAACATGGGATGTGGGTATGTCCCCACCAATAGATGGTCCTATATCACTCGAAGCTGATGGTTGTACTACACAAGAGGAAGAGGGCCCTTCCTTGTCAATCTTTGTGGTGTGTCGAGAATCCATCTTAGCTAGAGTAAGAAATGCCTCATGTGTTTGGGTAACCATATCACGTGAAGGAGGGATATGTGGCCTCATTAGCAGTGCAGGGGGTTGAGGTATATGTCGATTGGCATTTCTTAACATGTTTTCCCATCACACACTTTGCATACAGTTTCTGTAGGAAGTACAATGGTACTTCCCTGTTGTTGTGCGGGGGAATTTTGAAAACCATGAACCATCTGTCCATCCAATGGTCTCTAATGGGTAGAAAGATGCACCACTCAATCGAAATATGTGGCCTGCTACTCTCCGGAATGTCATCCATCCAAGGCAATGTAAATAATGTATATTTATGCTCTTTGGTTACTTTTAGCTTCTTGATCTCATTATAGCTCAAACCATCCGCATATTCTCGTCTTTTGGTTTCTTTGTATGATGTAATGCTATATAAAGTATAATTTGATCTAGCGATCATATCAACTATTGTCAGCAATGATGATGATAAGGAGAGCCAGAGCTCTTCACCACCCCTCCAAGCAAAACCAATCTCTTAAGATGACCAATAACTCCCAATATATCCACATTATGGTCTATAGTAGCCACTTCAATCATAAATACAAATCAAATATCATTAGAAAAATAAACACATGGTATAATGACATCTCTAAGCAATGAAAAGTGTAAAACTAATGTACGACCAATAACAACATAAACTAAATTTATTATTTAAATTTTAAAATTGATCTTGAATTTTACAGTAAAGAATAAACATTTAACATTTTTTCATTTTAAATTTATGTCCTAATTTCAAGTATTAATTCTAATTTCCATATGCATGTGTACATAGAATGTCGTATGTTCATATGTTGATTGGGAAGCTTCTCTAGCTTATTTTAAGGCTTGGATTATGAAGTTTCATCGAAATTATGAGGTGTTGACTAATGCCCTTGCTGGACCAACTCCGAGATTGTGGGTAGAGGAAAGGGCTAGAGCCTAGAAGAGGCGGCAGAATGTGATATTGATGAATAAAATCCGAGTATAGTCAAGGATTTTTTTAAATATGTAATTATTTGTTGTAGCGTTATTTTTTTTGGACTCCAAATTCCATTTAGGAGACCTTTGTTTATATGTAATTTGGGTCATGTATGGATTCTACTTAATTTTATTTTAGTTGTATGCACTCTTTCTATATACCCATGAGAGACTTTGCATAATTATGTATAGTGGATTTTATGGTTGGAAGGTTTCCACTCGATTCTATCATGATGTATGATAGTATGTGATCAGCATGTAATCAAACACATGAACCTCCCTATGTATCTTGATGTTCATAGAGCCTATTATTGAATTCAGTTATCTTGACCTTAACCAAAAAGTACCCTTTAGTCAAGAGGAAATATTTGTTAAGCATGGGAAGCTTCTATACCTTATTTTAACAGTTGGATTAGGAAGTTTCATCAAAACTATAAGGTGTTTATTGATGTTCTTCGATGACCAACTTCGATATTTAGGATAGAGGCAAGGGACTTACCATGTTTGTTTATGTATTTTATGGAAAATATGAATTCTACTTGATTTTTGTTTTAGCTGTATGCAACCTTGCAATATAATTGACAAACTTTCCATATTTGTTAATTTTGGTTTGGATTCCAAGGATGCTTGTGAATATACACCTCCAAATAGTGAAGTTGATTTGTGTTTTATGAGTTAATTGGGATTTTGGTTTACATTGGGCATGTAAATTACTTATGCAAACTTGCAATATACTTGACAAAATTTGCTTATTTGTGAATTTCGGTACATTTTCACAAGGATGCTTGTGAATATGCATATGCAAATAGTGAAATTGATTTGTTTTTAATGAGTAAATTGGGGTTTTGATTTCCATTGGGAATGTGAATTTTGGTATGGATTCACAAGGAGGCTTGTGAATATACATATGGAAATAGTCAAAATGATTTGGTTTTTATAATTAAATTGCGGTTTTGGTTTCCATTGGGCATGTAAATTCCTTTATGGGCATATAATATTAAAAAAAATTGGTTTAAATTCAAATTAGGGCATAGAAATGATTGAATATAGGGAAATTAACATGAGAGGATTTGAATAAAATACCTCATAAGGAAGAGATTGATCCCAAGGTGGAGTTCTTTCCCTTTTCTCACCCAAAACTCATTCTCCCTAACTGACTTTTGTCCGTCCAAGCTGGTTTGAGTGAGTGGTCATGGAGAAAATGATGAGCTCGGGTTGTTTTAACCATAAAACAAGTTTTACTAAATGGGGGCGCAAGAGTGCTTGGGATTATTTATAATTTATGGATCAAGAGTGATTGACTTTACTCTAGGATTTCCTCTAAAAGGTCCCTCAACTTTGTGCACTCACTCTAATGTCTGAGTTTTATCTCATAATATTTGCTTTGTTTAGGGGAAGAAGATGCCTATAAGTATATGGTGATGAAATGGATGGGTGGACAAGTCCAAATTTAAAATATGGGTTGCAAGTTATAGCACATTAAGTAAAAACAATATTTGTGTTTTTAGAGGATATTATATGTGTACATGTTTACAAAGAGTATAATTAAATTGCATAAAATCTTTGAAGGGAATGTCCAGCACTTTTGAAAAGCCACTTTGTTCTCATGAAATCCATGGCGCCATATTATAACATGATTCTTTTTATGTCTTTTAACACATTTTCTTTTAGTTTAGTGCGTAATAGTTATAACTGTGTGTATCTTTAGATTTATGATATGCATACAACACCATGACTCTTTTTGAGATTCTATTTAGCACAACTTTTTTTACATTTCTTACTTTATTTTATAAGACTCTTTGTGAACTAGTGCTTCAAACACCTAAGTATTATAATTTCCATTTTATATATTATAATATTTCCCTTTTTGTTCTTTGTATATTGTCATTATTTCTAGGTCATAAAACCTCAAACCATAAGATTTTTTTGAAGAAGCATATTGGAGGCATTGGCATCATTAAAAAAATCCCCATTTAAATCAAGTAAATAACACGAAATGAAATTAGGACTATTCTTTTTTGAAATTGTTTTTTATTATAATTTTAAAGTGTTAAATGAAATTTTATCTTTTAAAATGAAAAACTTTAAAGCTAATATATAATTAAAACATATAAAACTAATCTATAATTAAAACATATAGCTTAAATGTTTCTTTTTCATATGCTTCTTGCATAACAACTTAGGGGTAAATTGCAATAGAAAACCTACATTTTGCATGATCTCTTTTTCAAATTCTTGTATATATAACTAACATAGATCCATCTTAAAAGTGGATCTTCCAAGCTTAGAGAAGGGTCAAATATTTGGACATGCAAAACCCCTTTTTAGAGTGTAAAAGTTGAGGAAGCATTTGAATTTTACTAATTTGTGTAGGTTTATTTATATGCCCATGTAAATGTTTTAAACTAATTTGAGCTCACACGTTAATTTTTTATATAAAAAAAATTTCAAAATACATATAAGCTATAGGATGAGCACACAAGGAATTATACATCTCCCCCTAATGGGTTGTAGAATGAGCCTCTTGGTGAACTTCAATAATCTAACAAATAAAAACATAATAATTTTATAACAATTTATGGGCAATTTGCAAGAAAAAACATCTATTTTTCATAATCTAACACAAAAAAAAATAATAATAATTTCTTAGTCATCAAAATTTGATAATATTACTTTTATGCCACTTAAAAGTCCCCATTTAAAAAACAAAAAATAATAATTTCTTTTTCATCTTAATTTCACAATCTTATGTGAGTTATCATTAATTAAAAAAACCAAGATAAACATTATTTATAGCTTCTTATTTAATTACATGGTTGCAATCTTATGTGAGTTACCATTAATTAAAAAAAATCAAAATAAACATATTTTATGGCTACTTGTTTAATTACATGGTTGCTCTGCAAAATTTAAGTTTTAATTTTAAACTAAATGCAATAAAAACTTAACATTTATGCCCAAAAGAATACTTTAAACTTAGCATTGAGAAAAAGCTAATCAATTTAAGCCAAACATATCTAATTGCCACTTGTTGAATTACATCATAGTGCACTGCAGTTCAAAATTCTAATTTAATTACATGGTTGCTGTGCAAAATTTAAGTTTTAATTTCAAACTAAATGCAATAAAAACTTAACATTTATGTCTAAAAATATACTTTAAACTTAGCATTGAGAAAAAGCAAAGCAATTTAAGCCAAACATATTTAATTGCAGCTTGTTGAATTACATCATACTGCATTGCAACTCAAAATTCTAATTTAATTACATGGTTGCTGTGCAAAATTTACGTTTTAATTTTAAACTAAATGCAATAAAAAATTAACATTTATGCCAAAAAAAATACTTTAAACTTCGCATTGAGAAAAAGCAAGGCAATTTAAGCCAAACATATTTAATTGCCGCTTATTGAATTACATCGTACTGCACTGCTGCTCAAAATTGTAATTTCAAATAAGCCAAGCATATATAATGGGGCGGCTTGTGGAATTACTATCATAATGCTGGTCAAAATTCAAACCAAAGTCTATCTGGCTTGTCCAATTATATCATACTAATCTTCAACCAAAATATCCTAAAACCTTAGGATTCAAACCAAAAACCATGGACTGTAAGCCTAGCGTTCAGAGAAAAAACCATGCAATCTAAGCCAAGTATATTTGATTGCAGCTTTACACTGCTATGCAGAATTTTAGTTTAAAATAAAAATCCCTAAATGCTACTTCTGAAAAGGTAGGTTGTTGCGCATTGCCATCAGCCAACCTCCAGGCTTCCGTTTCTGCATCCAAAACCCTCCACTCGTGGGTATCCAACTTTAGGGATAGCATCTTGGATCCCCGCATCCTTGAGATAATTGTGATGTTGTTTATTCCATCGTAGGCCGCCGCTACTTCATCTGATGGAAATGGTAACCTGTGTTCAGTCAAAAGCTCATATAGCCCCGTGGTGGGATTTGCCTCCCATAAGCCCATGAAACCGCATGACTGCGACGGATTAATATTCATTTGACGGCCGATCATGACACTTAACAGATATATATGGCCACTAGAAACTATCATCTTAATGTACTCATTCCGTTCCATTCTGAACCCTAATAGCCACTGGCAGCGGCGCCACACTTGCAATACTAGTCGGTTAACGCTCAAGAAGCCGGTTTGTGTGTCATATTTAGCGAGTACACATTGTCGCCGTTGCCGTTGCATTGAACTGTAGAAGATGGTGTTGCCTTCTACAGTGGTGTGGAACGACGAGCTGAATAATGTGTGCTTGATATCTGAATTAGTACACAGCGTTACGGTCCATTTGTCTGTAGCGGAGCTGTAAACAAGAGCATGCACTTGATTTCTTCGCAGTTCACCCCACACCATCACTTTGAAGGTTTTACCACCTTCACCTTCGTCTACAACCATGTTGATGGAGATGGACGGTTGAACATACATAGGTGTAGGTGTGGAGTCATTTTCCCATAGTTTTTTCTTCATACATGACTCCAGACGAAGGCGCGGGCTGACCTGTGTATCGGGCAGCAGTCGGAAGCATCTTGCTAAGGGATTACCAACAAGCAATTTTCCGTCATTTGCAACGAACAGCAACAGGCCGTCGGCAGCTCCCTGCAGAAGCCAACATTTAGTCTCGAAAAAGTACGAAACATTAGAGTTGTTGTTGAAGAAGCACAAGTCAGGTCCGGGGCTATGCTGATCGCTGGTGAGAACAATCCATAATTCCTTGTTTCTATGGTCGTATAGTCGTTGAAAGATCTTGCTGGTGAGAACAATCCGTTGCCAAGCGACATAACTTTCCAGAGCTGTTGAGAGCTCGGAGACAGATAGCCGTGACAGTATGTCAAAAATAATATCTAAGGGGAGCCTATCGAACGGGTAATCCATTGATCCATCAGCACGCGGTTGATCCATCACCAAGTACTTTTGATTCTTCAGATTCAAAAGGTATTGCAATACAATGAATCACCGGTAGCATCAATTTATACAAAAGATCAAGACATCTGTGTTAATGTTGATTCCAGTTCCATAATGTTTGCCCAACAAATGGGTTTTAATTGCTGGCAAAATGGGTTTTTAATGTCATATATATTTATTTTTAATCAAAACCGATAAAAAACGGTTATCAAACACTATTTTGGTTTTAACAAATGGGGAGAAAATTTGGCCATGCCTAATTTTGGCACACCCTTCAATACACGCTGTCAACACACGGGGCAGAGGTGCGTGTACCATTCCCTTTATAACGTATTGAATACACGTTGTCAGCACACGGGGCAGAGGTGCGTGAGGTGCGTATACCATTCCCGGGGATGATTAAACTTGATCACCAGAGAGGTTATTGATGAACCATTATTTTCTACTTGATTGTTTCTCCTATAGGGTCGATTTCTCTAAGA